>VXAZ01000550.1:148564-177839 GCA_013399875.1 Gymnorhina tibicen
CCGGGGGAGCCGGGGCCGCCCGGCCCGGTGGGGCCGCCGGGTGAGAAGGGCGAGCCGGGGCGGCAGGGCCTGCCGGGCCCCCCCGGGGCGCCGGGGCTGAACGCGGCGGGGGCCATCAGCGCCGCCACCTACAGCACCGTCCCCAAGATCGCCTTCTACGCCGGCCTCAAGCGGCAGCACGAGGGCTACGAGGTGCTCAAGTTCGACGACGTGGTCACCAACCTGGGCAACCACTACGACCCCACCACCGGCAAGTTTACCTGCTCCATCCCCGGCATCTACTTCTTCACCTACCATGTGCTCATGCGGGGCGGCGACGGCACCAGCATGTGGGCCGACCTCTGCAAGAACAACCAGGTGGGCGCCGCGCCGGGAGCAGCCGGGGACAGGAGGGCAGCGGGCGCCCGGGAGCAGGGGGGTTCCCCGTGGGAGCGGGCGCTGTGCGGGGAGCAGGCGGAGCGGCGCGGGAAGGGCGGGAAGCGGGCGGGGAGGGGAAGCCGGGCGGCCGCTGGAGGCGGCGCGGGTGCGTGGCGGGGGAGCGGAGCCTGAGCCCGAGGCGGACCGGCGGCCGCCTCTCCGCAGCTGGCGGGGAACCTGCGGGGAGCGCCGCTCCGCCTCGGGAGCACCAAGGGGCCGGGTGTTCCGCGCAGAGCCGAGGTCGCCCGGGCTGCTGGGTGAATGCGGACTCGACGCCCTCTCGTCTCCGAGAGCCGCGCCGCAGGTGCCGCTCCCAGCCCGCTGTCCGGGCGGTTCCGCGGGCAGAGCAGCACCCGGCCCTGCCAGCTCCGGCCCGCCCTGGCAGCCGCCCTGGCAGCGGAGCGCTGCCCGCAGCTCTGCCCGGACGGGAGCGGGGGGTGGGCGTACAAGCAGCGCTGCCCCCGCAGGGGTGAGAAGAGCCCGGCGCTTCCTCGGGGAGGGGAAAGTCCCCAGCAAGAAAGGGGAGCCAAGGGCGGTGGGTGAGCTCAGGAGAGGGTGGTGCTGCGTGGGGAAAGGGTGAGGTGGGTGGGAGGAACGCAGCCACGGGACGGGGCTCCCACTCAGCGAAGCGCCGCTTTGACACGCTCAGCTCCTGGCGGGGAGCGAGGCTTCCCCCTGTCAGGAGAGCTGGTAACAGTGAGCTCGGCGGCCGCTGACCTGAGCCCTTGGCGGGCCAGCGCCGGGAAAGGCGCCGGCTGACGGCCCGTGCCGAGAGGTACACCGGGCGTCCGGAGAGCCCGGGCAGGACCCGAGTCTGTGGGCATCCCCTGGGTAGGATGGAGACATGGGAAATATTTAAAGGTCTTGCGATGCTACCGTCTGAAATACAGAGGAATCATCCCTTTTAATTAGGGTAAACGCAGCCACTGCGCTCGCAGAGGCTGTGCCTATAACACTGCCCCCGGGGACCCGTCCTTCGCAATTTTGCTCCTCTTCCGCGCGTAGTTAAGAGACACGAGTAAGCTGTCTCTAATTCCTACATTTTAGCGGCACCGCCATCCCTCAGGCTTTGGGTGCCCAGGGACAGTGCGAGGTGCCCGGGGGTTCCCGTGTCCCCGGAGCTCCGCGGTGCTCCCGCCGGCCCCCCGGCCCCCCGTGCGGCGGCAGGGCGAGGGACGCGCCGCGCACCGGCCGCTCAACAGGTCCCTCAGCGCCCGAGCCGTCCCGGCGCGCAGGGGCTGCAGGGCGGGCTGGCGGCTCGGGGAGCCCTGAGCCAGCGCTGCCGCTCTCCCTGGGCTCTTCGCCCTCCGGCGGGGTAGGCTGGGGGATGGATCGGCTCCACGCCGTGTCCGTAGGACTGAACACCGGCCCCCGTGTCCCCGCCGTGCCCGCCGGCCGCGGAGGAGCTCGTTCGTTTGCGCGTCTCCTCCCCCGCCGAGCACGGCCGGCTCCCGGCCCTTTGTGCTCAGCGCACACCGGAGCGGCGGCGGCCAGTAAATTAATCTGATATGCCACTTAACCTTTTGTTTATGGCTCCTCAGAAGGACTGTGAAAACAGAATAATGAGGACATCAGCGGCAATTAATTGAATTAGAAAATGTCTACCATATATACTGTCTCAACAGATAAACCAGGACTAGTAAAATAAAGTACATCCTAACATACTCACTTTGATATCTTCCTACATAAAGCAATATTGTTCACTGCAAGAATACAATTTTACTTGCAATTAAAGAATTGATCTATTTTTACCCCTATTTATAATGTTGTAGGGTGTTTATTTCCACAAACCCTGAAAAATAAATACATAGCAGTAGTTTTAAAGAAGTATCCAATTACAAATATTCAATTGAACCTGAAGTCTAACCATTTTCAAATATAGCTATTTCCAGTACCAGACATGAGACAAATTAAACTCATAGTTATTCAAAGAAAAAAAACCCAAGAAACGAACCCAAATGGGGCTTTCATGTGTATATTTGTATATACTGTACAAGATATTTAGGTAAAGACTTGCATTTAAATGGTTTAAAATTGACCCACAGTTTTAATGCCTCAATGATTGATTATGATTTATACTTGAAACACTAAATGCTGATCTGACAGGCTTTATGTATCTTTGTAAGGAAGCTCAGAAATTCTGGAAGTAAGTAGTTAAATAGAGTGACAAAGGTAACATTATAAATCCAGTGTTCTCCAACAATGAAAAAACCTGAAACTTCGCAAAGTGTATGACTTACAGAAAAAAACCCCCATTCCTAAGCAATACATGTGTGGAAGCTCAAGGTCCCCAGTGTTACCACATTGTCTGCTTTCATGGTTATCAAGCTTGAACAGGGAAGTGCTGAGATCACTCAGCTTAGGTATGTGTGTGCAGGCTGAGACTGTAGCTTCTTGAAAGAACTTACACGGAACTTGTGAAATGTATTGTCTCATAATGCTTTAATTTTGAGATACATTTACCCTCTTGCAGCAGTACACTCACTGAGAATTCATTTGAGACTGTTCTCCTAGCCTTTAAAAAGAAATTGCTCTGGCTAACCAAGCAAGAAGGTAAACCCACTAAGAATAGCACACAGGACCTTTGCTGCTACACACAGGGCAGTAAGCTGTGCATTGTGGTTTCCAGACTTTCAATACCCAGAATCTTTTTTGTTTCCAGCCAGTATGTACTATGTAGAATCTTAAAAATGAAATATCCATTGCTGTTGTAGCCAGTGTCCACATGCTGACTCCTTTAGGATAGTCACTGATATAATTCAAATTCTCCCTTACCATCCACAGAAACACAACATTTTATACAAATCCACAAAGTAGCATTTCATTAGGAAGTAAATGGGAATTTGAAAAGTCCTTTAAGCCATTTTGCTCACCATTATGCAAGATATTAGTTCTCTGTGAAAGTTTTTCTACCTCGTCTGTAGCCTTTTCGTTCCCCCCCATTTGCCCTTTCCATTTCCACTGCCAGCATCCATCTCAGTCTGTTAGTTTCTCTGGAAGGTCTTCCCAGGGTTAATGGCCCAGAGCCTTCAACTCCGCCCTGCCAGTCATTATTCCAACGGAAACAACCAGTACTTAGGATAATTATTGTTTAAAAAAACAGCAAAACAGATCACCTCTGTAAACAATACCAGGCAAGTCAGGATCAAGAAGTCCTGAAATAGTCGGGGTTTATCATCATGCCATGTATCAGTTTAAATTTGCAGCCTGTCACAGCTCTGCAAGCCTTTGCAGCCTTTCTCACTGTTCTTACAGGATGCATAAAGAATTTCCACCTACTGTGATTTTTAAGCTGCATAATGCCATAGGATCCTGCATGGTAAAAGAACCCCCTCCTTTTTAACATTTCAATATTAATGTGAAATCATATCACATGAAAATTTAATTTGGAAATTTATCATGTAAACTTTGAAAGGAATCCATGGAAAATTGTGACTTACAGCCTATTTTTTCAGTTCAGAACAGAAAAAATCCCACATATAGTACACCAAGTCATGCATTATTACTTAGTTCAGATTTGCAATGCCACTAAATCATTTACTGCTCTGTAACTGCACTAGGACAAAGACAAGCAACAAGCAGATGACGTGTTACACTGAAATAAATCACATACAACCATGTTTAAATATTTTACCAAACAGAGTCAAATTATATATAAATGATTTGGAGACTTACAATGGCACAGGCTGTTCATCGCTGGAAACCAACATATATCTTGAAATTACAGATTACTTCCAGTTTGCAAGAAATGTCAAATTTAATCAGTCATGGAATACCAAGGGAGAAAAAGGAAAAAAGTATATTTAAGGGAAAGTTGCAAATGAAAAGCTCTCAATGATTTGTAAATTCCAAAATGTCTTAAAGCAAATAGCGACTGGCCTGTGATTTTTCAAAGGTGCATCTCTTAAAACACAGCGAAATTAAATGTTTGCTTACTGAAGTGTCGTAATAGCCATTTTTCCAAACCCAGACTAGGATCCTTACCTGCTTGTGTACATGTGTGTGTGGGGGGGTGTACTTCTTGTATTCTGTTTTGCAGCATGATCCTATTACTTGGTATGACAATAAACTGCCTCTGGAAAAAGTCCATCTTGGGAGCTCCCTGTGGATCCTCACCATTGTCAATCACTTGTCCCACTGATACAAGTTACACCAATGTAAAATTGGCACACGACCAGATCCAGTTCTCCCAACTCCAGCTTTTCCTACACATATATTTAAAAAGGCTCCGGACATCTACAGAAAATCAGGCAGTTGTGCATTCATCAGATGACTGAGAAAGGTGCCTATTATTGCTTTAGTTTCAGAAGTACTGTAGGAGAAAATAAGCAATAACCATAGGAATAAACTACAATATACGTTGCCAGATGTTTAAAGTGGCAACTCATGCATGTTGAATAAAACACTGAGGATATGCTTTAATTTCACCAGGCAGGAAAAATTCCGAGTTTTCTTAACCAGTCATTCTGTATTTTACGTAGGTTCGAGCTAGTGCGATTGCTCAGGATGCTGATCAGAACTACGACTATGCCAGTAACAGCGTGGTTCTTCACTTGGAGCCAGGAGACGAAGTCTACATTAAATTAGATGGAGGAAAAGCACATGGAGGAAACAACAACAAATACAGCACATTTTCTGGATTTATTATTTATGCTGACTGATAATGAGTAAAAAGACCCACCAAACCAGTCGAGAAATGAAGCCTGCTCTTCTAAGCGATGGATTTGCGTGGCAAAAGTCAATGAAAAAAGCACCCCAGCAGAGAGTGACCACCGAACACCTCAGCCGCGGGGGGAAAAAGTCGAATGCTACCTGATTCACATCTGTACAACGCAGAGAAACCTTATGTTAAAAAACCACAAACCAAGTTAAACAGATGTGCGATCCACTTCCGCCAAAGCAAATACTTCCTCATTGTTAGTGTCCATGTGAATGAAGTTCTACATAGATCAAATTTTTATAGGGAAAAAAAGCCCACCTAAGGACGCTGAGTTATTTCTTCAGTGTATAAGATACTTTGATGTGTTATGATCTTGCTGCTTTATCCATACTTCAGCTTTGGTTCTTGTGACTTACCTGCTAACAATGATGCTTGGAGTCCACTCATAGTGTGGTGAGGAATGATTTTACAATAAAAGGAAGAGGTAATCAAAATATACTTTCTCTCTGCAAAGAAATTGTTTGCCTTGTACTTTTCTTACCCTTCCACTTAAAACTAGACACTAATCAGCTTCAAGCCTTAACTCAATGCTCCTGCTTTGTAGGTTTACATTAGACTTTTAACATAAAATCAATCCAGTGGAGTTATTTAAATTTTGTCTTTCCCTTAGCCATCCTCTAAAAGAAAAAGAAAGATAGAAGAAACACTATTTTCCCCTGAAAAATATAACAGTTGACAAACTATTGCACCATATCCCCGATTCCACCAAAGCAAATGCCAAAACTCCCATTGCTATTAGTGGAAAAGGGATTTGGCTTTCAATTTGTATACATGTAAATATATATTTAGACAATTATTACAAGCCTATTCTTAATGGTTAGTTGTGTAAATATTTAGAAAGACTGGCATCCACACCTTCAGACAACAAAGGCAGAGTGTTTTCTTTGCAGCAATTAGTCTTCAGTAGTCTTTTATAGCACTTAGTCTGTATCTGGGTACTATTTTTAATAAAGTAGCTACGGATTACTATACTGCAGATGTTCCACTAGAATTTCATAGGAATATAATGAGTCAAAACCTTAATTGTCTTAGGTGTGTTGTCTCATGGAATTTAGTGGGATTTTTCCAACAAAGGAAGAGTGGGAGATCTGACACATGAGAAAATGTTGTCACACAGACCTTTTCCATGGAAGATAGTTACCAGTTTGTGGTAAGGTGTGCCTACGAGATGGACACAGAGAAGCGTACTACCAAAAATGATAACACATATGCAAAGAAAGAAGTGAATATTTACATGCAAAAAAATGTGTGTATTAAAAGCTATTTTTCTCATTCATATAGATATAGATATATAAGTCTCAAATAAGCTAAATCCATATAGAGGATTAATGGCTTGGAGAATTAAACTAAACACAGATACATAGTTGTAAAAATGCTTTAAAATCAGTCATAGCAGTAATGTCCACAGAATATTTTTATTCAGAAAATGGATTTATTATTTGTTTTGGTTTTGGGAGGCTATTTCTCTCAGGTTAAAACTTGCAGATTTCACTCTGAACCTAAATTTTAGCAAGATTGTTAAATTTCTTTAGTACAGTTTGTTACGTTATTTATTTTTAACATTTTGCCAAAATCAAGGTAACATTTCTATAAATCATTAAAGAGTAATAGAGGCTACCCCGAGCATTGATATTTCATATACTCTGTCACAAGCAACCTTGTCTAATGTAATAAGGGTACAAACTTAGATTTATCTGCACTAAAATCTCCAAAGTGTCTGCCACTGACAAAAAAGCTCTCCAGTGCTGGCTACTCAGCAAAAGTCTGATAAAGATTTTATGCATCTCCCTAAAAATCTCGCTTGAATGAGTGAACCTTTTCTTAAACAGAATGTGTTACTCCTTCTGTTTGGAGTCGTCCAATTCAAAACAAATGCCGAGTGAGTCCAGGCTGACTGAGAGGAGCACCAAGCAAACTCATCCAGGGTTTACAAGGGGACATTATGCTGCCAGCTGCTTGTGTATTATCTCACCAGGTTAATGCTTTTACCTTATGACAAAGTGCCACCCTATATCTGTACATTGTAGTGGTTACTCCTGTTTAATTTCTACGAGGCAATTTTTTAAATACCAGATGTGTAACTGAGTTGTCTGTTCGCTCCACTGTTGCTGTTGCTGGCCAGTGCACTCCCACAGCAGTGTAGCTAGAGATTCCCTCCGTAGTGTCCAACAGCCCTGCACCGAGCTAGAGGTCATTTACAACCAGCAATTGCATTTACTAAGGTGTTTATTGGTAAAGCTCAATACAAGATGTACATGGTCACATTTGAAGAAGCTTCTGAAATCAGGCTGCCACTGCTATTGGATAAGACCACTTTTTGGATAAATCACCTGCCCTTGTTAAAGTTAGACAAGAGCAAAGAACACACTTCATGTGAAAACCACATATAAGGCAAACATTTCTTCCTTTTTCATCATATCTTGATATACTGATTTGTAAAGACTTATATCACAACCTTTGTTATAACTATTACAACTCATTAAAACTGTATTATGTAATATATTTTGAGTGCTGGTGTTGCATCCTTACAAAAAGAAGCTGGTATGTGTCAAGTTTTACATGATTGCTGTGAGACTCCGAGTTCATGATAAAAAATTAATGCAATTAGAAAAAGACATCTGTAATAATATTGCACATCGTTTAAGAGGTGATCAAAATGCTTTATTCAAAAATATATTTTTCCATGTATTTTTTACATTTTCAGTTACAATTAAGTAAATTGTTAAACTAGAAAGAAACATTATCTTTTTAGATTTATTTGAGATTCCTCTTGCCTTCTCTTTGTTTATGGAAGCTATTTAAAAGTTCTAGACATTTCATCAAGTATTACTTAAAGAATATGAGGATAATGAGAAGATTGCCAGTATTACAAGGATTAAAATCAGCCCCTGGACATGGGAAATTTAACTGAAAACCATAATTTCCTTCCAAGTCCAGGTGATGCATCTTCAAAAGTAGTTTGCGGGTAACATCCAGTACCAGTATTAGATTATGCTTCTGAAACAATTATTTTAAAATTTCAGTTGAAAAGATCTTGTAGGTAGGCTCATAATCAGTAAATCATTCATGAGCAAACTTTCAGAAGGGAGAAAATGTAGAGATAGTACACAATTTTGATGTTCTAATTAAAAAGAAAAGTTATAATCAGTTTGTTTGCATCTACTTAATAATTTTCAGTTTCTCTGGAAAAAACAATTTTAAAATGCCTGCTCTCCTGAAATCTGAATTTTATCAAGCTTCCCTATAAAACAGGCATATTTATTCATTATTCCTATTTAAAAGTCAACCACTGCTTTGGATTTGCTAGGAGTATTTTATCAATTTTATCTCGGGATATGCCTCTAATTAGCATTTTAGGAACTATATTTTTTAAGATATGTGAATATCCATGACCTCCATATTTCATCAACCTGTTCTTGGTGTGCATATCATGAGCCATCAGAATTCTGTCTTCATAACCTTCATCAATCAGCATACGAATCCTGCAAAAATTAAAAGCATTCCTGTCAGTTAAAGTTTTCACTGCAACAGCACAGAACCCACCACGATTTACATTTCTTACATTACTGTACTGGACTGTATTATAACAGAAAATACTTCGGTGCTCAGAGGACATACGCCTAACATTTACCTGAAATTAAAATGCATTTTTTATTGCATGAAAAATACTCCACCTGTGAAAACATACCGCCACACACATCGAAATGGAGAAGAAAAACTCTTTCCTTTTGGCACATGACTTTGCATTTCCAGACCCATTAAGTCCACAGAGGAATTCAAGAACTTCAGCATCACCATGCACGGGACACAGGTTTTCTATACATGAGTAAATAATAATTTCCTACATAAATTCCTTCTCAGCAGGTTACTTCTTGCTACTGTCACAAAGCTGGTCCCATTACATTTGCTAATGACCAGACTCTGTGTGTGACAGCTCTTTAAGGAGCCTGGCTCAATCACATAAATACTTCCATATCTTCGGTTAAATCCCATTTAGCAAAGCAGGTTAATAAAAACTTGAAGTTGCCAGTATCATACTCTATACAGATGGTTATCGTCCAAATACATTTCAAAGATGTTCATTAAAGAAGTAAGACTGGCATGGCACAGCACTATCACATGCCAGGAAATAAGAGGAATTAATACGGTAGTGCAGCTAAACAGCCTTGGCAAAACAACAATTCAGCTTGGAAAAAGAAGTAATCCTTCTGGTCACACCCTTGTAGCAGGACTGCTACAAGTCCTTCTGTTCCATGTTTCACTCAGGTAGCCTTAATCCCTTGATCAGATAATTTTTTAGCATTTATATTACGTGGGTGTCTACACTCCTGTGTTGCAGGACTGTTAAGCTTCCCAGTAAGCTTCAGTTTAGTTTGGCAGTGGATTGCAGCATTGAAGTGACAAGGCCTGACAGAGCAGCCCTGGAAAGTGCTCATTCCTCATATGAAGGCCTTCAATTCTGTCACTTGCCAGCACTGTGAAATTCTAATTCTTACCTTCTGACAATGCTTCGACCAGCAAGAAAACAAAAACTAGCCTTGTAAGTAACCACACTGTATCTGAAAGCCCTTACTGACAGTTTTTATTACAAGTAGTTACAAGGGGATACATGTAGCATGATCTTATCAACATCAGCAGCAGAAAGAAGGCATTTGGTAAAATGTTGTTGTCTCTCAAAGCCCACCAAACATTGTGCCATACAGTGCACAACACGACATAAACCATAGTGTTACAACATCACAGGTATCTCCTCCAGATATCCTCACAAGTATCTCTGAAATACAGAGAGACCACAAGCCAACCAGAGAGTAAGAGCAATGGCACTGGAGGGACTAAGTTCCTTGCTGACCAAACATATTCTTAGAATCATCTCCTTTAATATTGGACTAATTTCATGGGTTGGGGAGGCACATGATCCTTTCCATTCTGTATCCATTACTCCTTTTTGCTCATGCCTGTAAATTTAGTTAGTACCTGCTTCTGACTCCAAACTGCCCCGGAACAAAAGTCAGTGTTTTGCTTGCATTGGCAGTAGACTGCAGCCAAACTGCTGAAGTACATACAGACAGCTGAACTGTGTCAAGTAGGTATGTTATGACTACAGAAGTTTATGTTTTGAACGGGAAAGATGTGAACAAGTATTTTCCATTCAGTATTTTCATTTAGAGGTCAATTTGATTTCTACTTCTGTGGTATATGTTTGACCAAACAAAACCCTAAGGAGATTGCCCCAGCCACCCGTCCACTGTGGGTGCATTGATATCCATTTAATTGCACTTATAACTCAAATGCACATACTCACGCTGTGCAATGAGAAGACAAACTTTTCATCTTTTCTTCTTATGAACAGCCTGCTGCAAGAAATACTCAGACACTAGAGTGTTTCAGGAGAGACAGTGGTGGCTGAGCAAGTGTCACGGATGGCATGAAAACTCTGCCATGGTTGAACACGCACTTGTTAACTAAGGCCTGGTCCAGTCCTCTCTATATATTCCCCAGGGCTTCTGTAGATGCTGGCCTTCCATGGCACAGGAGAGGGCAGGAGGCACAGCAGAGAAAGCAACTTTACTCATTCTAAATGCAAGAACTGTGGATTCCTTGCATCAGTTTAAAATACTGAGTGCAAGACTGAGGGCACTGTTAAGAGAGAAACAATTTCTAGTGTGAAAAGCAGCAGCAAATGCTTGGCAGTGAGTGGAAGAATAACCACAACATCTTCTTAGGAGAGAACAGTTTGAAAATAGATTAGTTGAAGATTAATCTGACAATGAGGGGGAGGGAAGCTATGTCTGAAATGTAAGGGAAAGTTAGAAGTTATTTCATTAGTGATCAGCTATCATAAAATCTTTCTCATCAAGGAGAATGAAAGAACTGTTTGTGACTCCGGAAGGTAAAAAGACACAGGCAGGATGGCACCCCCCGCTCAGACACCTGCCACTTCACTGCTCACAAATACCGTGGACAAGCAGTATGGCAGCATCACACCTCCAGATGGAGTGGAAGGAGTGAGGTGTCCATTCCCAGCTGATCCTACCTTCTCTCAGACAGTTTTTATACAGAATGTATCTCCTTGGCAAAACTTTGTGTTAGCACAGCACAACAGATTTGCTGCGCAGCTGAGCTGAGACTGCAGGTGCTGATGAGAAGCAGGGAAGGGGTATCCTGCCAGTGGGGCCAATATTTTCACATTGTGAGTGAGTGTGAGGAGCATGGGAGCTCTGAGAAGACAGGAATCTCATCCTTCAAAAGAGAGAAAGGGCAAAAGGACAGGGGGAGGAAAGGTGGGTGATAAAGTGCTTTGAAGAAAAAAGGCAGAGTTTTTTAGGATGGAAGCACAGGATTAAATCCATCCAAAACAACCAATGAGTTTTGCTGGGATAGCACACTAGTGAGGAGATGTAACAGGCTCAGATGATGTTTAGTAGCAGCACTAGGTTTCCAATGCTGTGTTTCAAACGGAAGTACTTAATCCTAACACATATGCAGTATTTCCAGCCTTTTCCTTTTTACAGACTGTGTAAATTCAGTAAATGATAAAATTCAACCAGATCAACATGGAATTAGGACAGAGAATGAACTTAAAAAAGCTCTTGATCTTCTTCTCAAGTAACTTCCTACAACACTATGATTCTGCATCTTTCTCTCAGAGAGAAGAAATAAAACATGCTGCTCTAAGGTGTGACAGCAGCAGAGGAAAATGGCATTATTTTAGTATGATAGAAGACAATTTTGAACAGCAAGCAGAATCATTCTGTGACCATCTTCAAACAAGTACCAATAATATTTTTTGTCAATGGCCATGCTATAGCTAAAACTGCATGGGAGCGGATACCTTGCAATTCTTTCATTGTCGCTCGGCATGTCAATATCCGGATGGAACTGGTAATGAAGGAATTCTGTACCAAACAGGTCATACTCTAAGTAACATCCAAGTTTAGCAAATTCAAGAAGTTCCTTTGTATCAAATATGGTCCTGCAGAATATATATAACACAGAGTCAGCACTGTAACAGGAATAAAACTTCTTATGGTATGAGGACAGGTATTTTGTGACCTCCTATTTGCAAGGAAAAAACCCAATAACCTAAGATTTAATTCACCCATTTGAAAAACAGGATTCCTGTTGACACATGCAACTTTAGATGATACACAGCATTGTCTTTCTTACATTCATTTGGGATTTCATGCATTAAAAAAACAGAACAAAACCAACTCTTTCCCCATGAAATAATGAAAACCTCTATGATAACTTTTAAACAGAAACAGGAAAGTTACTTACTTTGGATATCATTAACCCTCTCAACAGACAACCTAACAAGGAAGGACATTTAAGGAGGAGGTTAATTCACAGTGACATCAAAAAAAAAAAAAAAAAAAGACAATCGATTACTTACACAAGACAGATTTACCTTCCCAAAAGAGTTACAGGACACAGCTTCATCCAGGGATTGTTTCATCCATCACACACCAGTAATATACAACTTTGTCTTTAGTTTCTATTTTGTACAGTGATGTTTCTAGATTGCCATTAGAACAGCAATATATCATTGTTTGCACTGGGATCTGGCCAGAACACCTTAAGGAAACGCTCTAACCAAAATATATAATGACACTCTGAGTATCTGGGACATGGGCTTTGCAGCAGATTTGAAAAGTGAAGGAACAAAGCTTCTAACACCTCTCACTCATTTGGAAAAGAACGGCAACAGAAATAAGAGCTCTCTGGAATATTTTGGGGTTTGTTTGAACCATTTTTACCAAGTGTATAAGCTGTCCAAAGGAAAACAAAAACACTTAAATGATCCAATTTTATCTTTATAGCCGCTACAATTTTTTTTTTAAGAAGAAACCAAGTTTCCACAAGAGCAGCACAGTTAACCAAAAGGGCAGTAGTTTGTTGGGGGTTTTTTATTATTGCAGATATTGATGTCACAAAGCAATGATGTAATACAATTACATCACAGTCTGTTGCTATGGAAATGACTGACGTCGTAATTTCAATATTATGACTTAACAACAGATCAAGTAGGAGGAACAGATGGGTTGAGAGAGAGAAAACCCATGTTCAAACAAGCCTGCCATCAGCAGGAGTCTAAGACTTGCCAACTGTAATTAATAAAAGATGTTATTTTAAAATAAATGTTACAGTTTACAGAGACTGAACATTTATCACCAAGTGAGTTTTCAAAGTGCAGAGCAAAAGAACAGATTATTTTAGATCCAGCCTGGCTCAGTTCACAGGGAGACAATCACCAAGAGTATTCAGTGCTGTGCAGGTGGCAAAAACACCCAACAATATATTTCAAAACCACAGCCACAACAATTTCTTTTTAAAACCATTGTTAGTGTCATGCTTTTGGGTGTTCTATCCCAACAAAGAGCCAGAGAACTTAGTTTCGTGAGCCACGGGGTCCAACTATGAGCCACAAGGATGTAGCAACAGCCACAGTTCCCAGTTCAAATTGCTGATCTCTGAGCTGCAATTGGGTGTTTGGGCAACACTGTCCCTCAACAGCCCTGAGTTCATGGAAAAGGAGGTGGGTGAATGGTGAAGCATCCTGTAACGTGGACCTCAGCCATAAATACCACGGGGACAGACACCCGAAATTCGTAACAGTTGCTGTGAGTCTTCTAACAAAAGTTACTCAAGTGAGTTGAGTCAAGATGTTGATCTCCTTTCCAACCTTAACCCCTAACAAATGGCTACAGCCGAGGCTCGAGAGGTTTTGCTTCCTGCCTTTTACTACACCATAGTTCCACTATGGATACTTGCTACCTTTTGTTCTAAGGTGCTAAATTGTAAAACATGGTAGCCAGCATTTTATTTTTATCATTTCATTGTAAATCCACTGTAAAACTACCATTCTGTCTATGTCAAATACAGACATGAAATATGGAGCTATGTACAAATTTATCTCACATTTAAGGGACTGGGATGCTCCCACGTGGATTTTTCTTACTGGAGGAGACTTAAAATGTTAAATGCACATTGCAAAGCCAAACTTCACAGTAGTTTATGTTATAGCAAGTGCCAACCTGAATGTGTGAAAGTAATGATAGAAAGAGATATAAGGAAATGTCATACTGTGCATCAGCGGCTGTTACTGAAACTGCACCTCTGTTTTCCTACTTATATTGCTTAATTTCCATCAATCAATTACTTAATTCAACAATTTACAACAGTGTACAAGAGGCAAAAAAAACATAACTGTTATGTTTCTGTTGTAACAAAGTGGCTACATAAGTACTGATACCTGCAGCTTGCTCAGTCCTCTTTCATAAAAAGATTTAAGTAACCAGTTTTTCTTCAAAAAGGGGTGAAAAATACAGCCATAGATAGAATGGAATGCAGGTAAATACAAAAAGGAATTAATTTATAAATATTCAAATATAATTTCATGGCATGAATGTTATGCTCCTAAAACCCTCCAGTAAAACAAGGAGCTCTGTGTGAATACCAGACACCTGTAGCTCGATTTACAAGCTCTTAAAGCCCGTAGCCATGAGAAATTTGGAGGACAGTGCTCTTGCCTGTACTACTTTCACACTGTGAGCAAACGATCCAATTGCTGAGAATCATATGACCACAAACAGTCTCCATTATTCAGCAACTGGCCAAACTAATCAATGCCTGGACATATTCCAGCTCACCATGAGCAACACAAGGTCATACAAAACTGATTTGGTTATAGAGGCTGTATTTCTAATCTGGAGACAGAAAAGCATCCCAATTTCTCTCAATGCCTCATGTGGAGCTCCTGGTTTTTGTTCCTGAGAAAACTAAAAGTTAACTTTTCCGGTCTATGCTATGAACTATTCAAAGCCCAACTATTTTCTTTTTAAGCAATATTTCCACTGTCTGGTAGTGAACATTAAAAATCTGCCTTTGGCTTTGATCCAGACGCCAGCCAAATCAAGGACATCTCCATTAGCTTCTGTGAGATTTTGGTAAGGCTATTAAGAGTGACTCCATTTTCAAAAGCTCTGGAAGCCCAGCAACTTCCCACCTGATTTAGTGAGAGCTGCTCAATGTCCAGTGCTTTGTAAATACTGGGATTTGTGAAGCGATACAAATTCATGGAATTCCCATCTTTTAAATGTGACTACAGTTATTCCGAAGCCCTAACCTAGGCTTTCAAAGACAGCATTTAAAATACCAAAATCTCTTTATCAATGTGAATCTAAAAGCTGATCCTGACTGAATTGCTGGAGGATAATACTCTATGTCCACTTTTTCCAATGTAGTTCCACAAAATCCCAGTAAGTTGTGGCAACACTGCAGGAAGCACAGCAGAATAGTCTCCTTACCTGTCGAGGTGAGACATGACTGTCTTTGAAGCATCAGCCCCAGCTTCCTGCAGAATGCGGATAATCTGGAAGGGCGAGCTGCTGTTCCTGCCAGGATGGATGATAACAGGGCACCCAAGCTGGGACTGAGCCTGTGCTGTTGCCTGAAGCACTCTGTGTTCACTCGGAGTCAAAGGCCAGGAGCAACCTATTTCTCCCACCACACCACACTTGATATTAGTCCCATCTGCTCCTTTGAGTACCTCATCAACAATAATCCCTGTCAGCTAGAGAAAAGGAAAATGAGATTTTTGGTTATTAATACTATTCATGTTAAATAGCATCAAATTTGGCCTATGGACACTGGACTAGTTTTACTCCCAAGGTCTTTCTGAACTTATTTAATTAACAGCTGGGTGTGTGAAAACACTGCAGTTAAAATCTGGTTTCTGTCAACTAATGTTATGCCAGCCATTCACTAAGACCAAAATAAACACAGAAGCAAATCAGTTTAACAGTATCCACTCATACATTTGTCCAGGTTTGCCAAGAAAGCTGGTTTACATGTAATTTGAACACTGATTTAGGCAGAGATTAAATTTTATTAAAAAAAAAAAAGGTTAGTTTATTCCAAAACCTTTGCCTTGCACTCCTGAATTGGCTTCAGGCACAATTCAATGTAATTTTTTGCAAAATAAGGGATCAGAGAATAAGGAAACCTTGTCATTCAGATACAGAAGGGAGAAACTCTGGCAAGCATCCTGAAGAGACAAGTTTAAGGCAAAACCTGCTTATGGGAATGCCAATGTAAAACAACAGGAGCTCTGCTGACTTCAGAACTACAAAAACAAAGCTCATTTGACAAATTTACAGGATCAAAATTAGCCTGCTTTAGAACATCCATAGACAAAAAACATCAGAATCTCTTAATAAAACTAGTTTTTCATAAAAGCTTTAGTTTTTCTTTCCCAGTATAGGCCACATATTTTAAGCATACATTCAGAATTGAGAGCACAAAATGGCACTGATGATGGCCTACGTTCCAAGTGCTGAGTACAGGACATCTGTGGGTTTCCATCAGTCCACCAAACACAGAAGGGAAACCTCTGCCTTGAGAAACATATTTGCACCTATTCTATTTGTATCTATTTGTATTACAAGCAATGGAAGAATATTTAGGAAAAGCAATACTGTAGTGTACAATTTGGGGCAGCTTGGGTCCAGTTTTGTTGGCAGCATTGCTCAATTTTGACCACTGATTTTTAAAATTAGTTTGACTCATTTGTAAACTGTGACAGATTTTAAAAAAATTTCTCAGCTCTATTCATACACATTCACAGCCTCCTACCTTGGAGAGTTCCATTCCCTCTTCTCCTTATCACCACATTTTCTTAATAAAAGATGGATATTTATTATTATAGGAATATCTGGAGACCTCAGTTATTATTAACACATTGTCTTAGTCACCGTACAAACAGCCTGATGTAGACTATGCCCTGAAAAGCCTGGACTCTATCTCTTGATAGAGAAGAGAGCTATAACACACAGCCTGAGCAGAGCAGTAATTTACAATTGTCCTATAAATATTGGAATTATTTATGCTTTTACCAAGAATGCTGGGTAAACTCACTGGGAAGCAATTAGCCAGAAAAAGTGACAAAAGAGGTAGCAAGGATAAACTCCTTCCTTACAAAACAGTAAAAAACTCATGATAATTGGTGGTGTACCACATATCCACATATGAAATACTGTATTTTCCTTTTACTGTTGGATTATAACAAATTCCTCAGAGAAAACAGAGCTTAAGAACTGGAAACTCTGACAGATAAGCCAAGCACATGCAAGTAGTGCTGCTCTAGCTATTACACACAAGCAGGAATGCTGTTCCCATTTTGTGCACTCAGAACCTCTACATTTCATCTGTTTTACTGGAACTTCTCTCCAACTTTGGCTTACCCAGAGATAATTCACAGGACAGAGACACTGAAGCAATGGTTAAGACTTACCTGCTCCACTGTCATGGCCTGTGTTTGAGAAGAATGAGTGGAATCCACATAAAACCCAGCACCAGCAATAATATGAACTCCAGTTTCTTCAGCAAGTTTCTTCAAAGTATTCATATCCCGGCCAATTCCTGTAGTTGTGTTTTCCACAATTGTCCCACCACCTGCTGCTTTAAAATGCAGCAGCTCCTCCCTCACAGCGTCTGTTTCTTGATACAAAAGAAGGTTTTCTTTATGGCTGTAGGGATTTTGCTTAATCCAAAACAAGTTCTTCATCTCAATGGGCCCATTAGACAAAGGCTCTTGGCCTGGAGAAGGTGGACAAAAGCAGCTGCTGTAGTTCATAGCCAAGTGTTCGTGAGTTAACGTGTAGCCAAGACAGTCTGGCTCCACAGGGCCCAAAACAGTCTGCACTTTTCCGCTCAAGGAAGGCATTTCTCTTTAACAAAGGGGGAAAAAAATCAGATCCTAAAGGAGTCTGGGAAGGAAGAAGAAAGGAAACAAAAACATTTCAGAAAGAGCAGTGCTTTCTCAGGCAATTTCTGAAATCCCTCCTCCCTCTTGCACATGTACCTACACTCTGTGTGTGTTCACTGGGATGTTTCCAAAAGCTGTTTGCAGCAGGGTGGTCAATATGAAAAACAAGGCATTTACTGTAACCAACTGTGCTTGTATCAATACTCCAGCAACATAAACACATCACATGCCAGTACCTGGAAATTGTCATCATTCATTGTGCTGCAGTCAGTATCACATTAAGATAAATGTTTCCTATTTAGTAACAACCACTGTATGTTCATTTAGGATTCTTTGCTCTTCAGCAGCTGTCAAATTTTGTCAGCTTCAGCCACCAGATGAACACACTTGGCACTAAGGCTGAATATTCCTTACTGGTGTGTTCAGTATATTTACCTATAGCCTCCAAGACTCGATGTCCCCCTTGCACGCTGAGGAAGCTGTCTGTGTTTGGGCACCTTGTCTGCCCCTCTCTACGTGGAATGCAGGGGTGGGGGTGATAATCTGCTCCTCTGGCTACAGCAGGGCTCAGGTTCTCCTACCAACTCCACTCTAGAGATCTGGAACAGCCCGGGACCACTCCTCTAAGGCTGACAACAGTCGCCAAAGATACAGCACAGCCCACGAACAGCGGTGGAGAAGCGCAAGTGCTTCACTGGGCAAATATTTTACCAGCGAAGAACAGACCTTAATCTAACAATTTATATACGGCTCATCATCTCGGACACTTTCTAATTCATCTTGAACACAAATGAAACAATGTTACTTCTCAAAACTTCAAATGAGCAGTGACAAAGAGAAACACTGAGGTTACAGTCTGCAACTGGTTCATGTCAAAGGCCCTGTGCCACTTTGGCCTGACTCGCTGCAGGTTAGAATTAACTGCAGCTCTCCCCATTGGGATTTTGGTTTTTTTCCTTTTGGGAACAGGGGTAGTCCTGACTAACCGGTTCATGTTAGATCTTCCTGATGCTAGTCACAAAGGCTTGAGGATATATAGTTAAAATCCCTACTCAACCAAAATCATCAGTTATGAAACAAAATACATGTTTAATCATGTCCAGAGGAAAGGACTAACTAGAGCATGCATTATTGATTAAAGAGAGAGGTCCTTCCCATTTCTGCCTCCCTTTTAGTGAATAATGTCATAAACACGGGTTTGTTATTGGTAAAGCCCTCAGAGGACATCTTCCTTTTAACTGCTAAAGTTAATCTACCAGGATGACAGAAAAACTGAAATCTGAAGGGCACTGAACTCTACATATCAAAGGGCACAGGAACATCAAGATCTCTTTGGGATACTTTGATCTCATGAGAAGCAGTCACTGTCAGAGCACCAATGCACAAAAGTGTCCCAGCCCCTGGAAAAGACAGCTATTGCCGGCCTGGTGAAGTCCATAGCACTGGTGCTCACTGTAATAAGAAGAGTTTGCCACCCATAAAAAAGAGAAATGACTGACTGACAGATTATGTTTACTTGCCTTGTATAACAGCAGACTTAGGAAGAACTGTTCTTTTAGGAATTTCATTCCTGAACTAGCATGTTAACTTGTTTGAGAAGGTAGAAGAATAATTACTCTCATAGAACAGACTGCTGGCTGATTAATAGAACGATTTATTTTTCTTCCAAACAAATTAAGAAGTGCATGATTTCAGAAAATATTATTCTTGAGCAAATAATTAAAAGCAAAATACCTTAGTCAGAAACTGCTCCTAGCTGCAATTCAATTAAGCAGTCATTAATTCCATCCTTGAAGAAGGCTAGTGCTCTATATAGAGCAATCCACTATTTTGGAGAAAGTTCAATGATCTGAGTCATTCTTATATGCACAGCAAAGCAACTGACATAATTCTAAGCATTACCTTTGCTTTATTTTTTTATCTTTTTTTTTTTTTAATGTTAAATAACTTCGCTCTGGCATTCAGTGAAACCCTGACAGCAGAGTGATAACTACCCTCTGCACTGGATTCACACTTCTCTTTCCCCATGTTCACTGACAATTTTCCAATCCATTTATTAAGTTAGCTAACCAAACCTATGTACAATTAAATATACAAGTATTTAATTTCTTTTGATAAAGCTTGACACAAATCAATTACAGTCTGTTTCCTTAACAATCTTACACTTCAGCTGCCTAGTTATTTAATACTGCAGTTACTCAAAAAGGCCACTCTAATTGAATGTGAATTTTTGCTCACTTTCAGATTACCACTTTGAAGAAAAGCTGACTTTCAGCATTTGTTCCCAACAATTTCTTCCTGACACAGTTAATTTAGACTACCCTAAATCTGGCCTGCCCATTGTGAAGACCCGATGGCTGCACATGTGAGATCATCTTATAGCCTGAGGCTGCTGTCTTGTGATTTGTAACAGCAGGAAACATCTAAAATTACCAGTTTCCATGCCAGGTTTCTCTTGTAGTAGACACAACCTGTTGATATTTAAACTCTAGATTTCAGATTACAGCTCACATACAGAATTTACAGAACCTTTTGATTGAGGCCAAGGATTTTTATAAATATGACACAAACAGCATTTAAAGTAGGCCTAATTTTATCTTCATGAAAAATGTATTAATATTAATGCCTGTTCCAGCTTACTAACACAGTTTTAGAAACCCACCACTCTTAAAAAAAGAATTATAAAAAATACACAGTCAGGAACCTGTGACTGGAATTATTTTTGAAGCCATTGTCCTGATGTCTTCCCTACTGTCATTCACATAAACAGCCTGACCTGATTATGCTATGATACATTAGTCCTAATGAGATTCACTTGATGGAATCAGAATTTGTTTTTAAAACAGAATTTAGGTGCAAATAACTTTTAAATGGAATAAGGTTTCCTACTTACGAAAATGTATGTTACTACAGGAATCAATGTTTGTGTGCTTTTCTTGTGACTTGCATGCCATGTTTTACACAGAACTTTCTTCTGAAAAAGTTTCTTCTTTCATACACCAAGGACTGCATTCACATCACCTCATTTAGCCATTTAAATTATGCATATCCACTACAGAACAACCATCTAGACCATTTTCATAGTGGAGATGGAAGGACGTATCTATAGGCAACTCATCCGGCTTATTTTGAATGCTTGTAATAGGACAGGACAAGTCACTTTCTGTAACGTTATTCTCCTTCCATGGATGAAGGAGCGAGCCAAGAAACAATCCAGGACAAGACAAACGTATTTCAGATGATTCTACATAAAACATGTGAATTATATTCCCTTAACCTTAACCCAGTATGAGGTTAGGGGGAAAGGTGCTGATTCCTATAACAGAAGATAAACAGGTAGGTTTATAGCTGGCAATAACAGCTATTTTGGTTTTGAAAATCGCTAATTTACATGGTAGTATTGCCAAGGAGCTCCTGCATAGACCAAGACTTCTCAGCTCTGGGTGCTGTATAAAGTGAGAAATAAATTATATTTCCTGAAATTTACAAATTCAGACAAAAATGAGAAAATTGCTTTAAGATATAACCAAAACTTGTACTATTACACAACAGCCTTGAAACAATACCTTAACATTTTTGTAATAAGCTCTGGACAAATCTTTATAACCACCAATTGTATGGTGCATAAAATACAACTCCCACCATTAGCCAACTATCAAATCCTGGTGAAGTAAATATTCTTCCTAGAGGTATTGTTAAGAGAAAAGAGACTTGCTACTAAAAAGGTCATGGTGCTGCATTCCTGACTCTGATAAAAACTCCACTGAGTTCAATAGATGTTTTGCCTGAATACTGATGACAAGATTTATGTTTCCACTTTTCCCATCTGAAACTTGCGCTTCAGTCATTGTGTCATTTTAATGGCCTTGTAATGGGAAGTCCCCCTAGGTTTGGATTAGTTACTTCCTACAGTAATCTCATATAGCTGAAACATTATAATCACATAAACACAGTTTCCACATGCTAATTCTGCATTTGTTTTGATTCGGTAAGCACATTTTAATGGCATTAGCACAGATTCTCTGTAGACTGGTGTGGGAATAATTTCATTGCCGTTACATTACAATGTGAGATTAGAGCAATATTAAATCCAGATTGCTGTGACACAAAATTTACCAAAAAAAGCAAAAAAAAGGGCTCAATAGGTATTAACTGCATCCAGAAAAAGTTAAACACAGTTGCCATTTAGAAAAAAGGGCTGCCCTGGCTGCATCAAGAGCATTTTAAGTGGGTCTTTCCTTTATAACCACACAGTACTAGGAAATGTGACATAACACAGGCTCACTATGTATTTACAGATGGAGGAAATGTTTTGAGCATTCAATTCTAGTTTGAGCAAGCCCTACAGAGCATGGAAAAGCCACTAATTAGAAATACATGACACATCTGTAGGAAATTACTATTAGTTAGACTATGCTGTATTATCTCGCCGTTCCCCACATGTAAACATTTTATGACAAGGAAGAAAGTTAGCAAGACAAAGGAAGAGGAGAGGCAGGGGTAAGAGAACATGTGTAGACAATGTCAGGAAGAATTTTAAAAATTAACTTCTTTTTCTCTTCCCCCATGTTTCTGCCAATGCTGTAGAGGTTTACAGAGTGGAAGGAACTCAGTACTGCCCGCTCAATACTCCCCGTTCTTCCTCTTCCCCACCAGACAAGCAAGCTGTCTAACTTTTCCAAGAGATGGATGCCAGATCTACTTCACCTTCTCCAAAAATATATTCAGGAGTGCTAATTACAGGACAAACATGCCTGAAATCCAGCACTCCCTCAGACACAGACTTCAGTTAGCATGGCTTTTTTGCTCATGCATGTTGTCAGGGAAGCACAGCTACAGGGACTGTGGAGCAGAGCTTGCCACAGCTGGGTGGCTGAGGGCAGGAGGACAGAACTTGCATTTGCTCCAGGACAGATGCAGACTCACCTGTCATTTAGCCCAGCAATTCCCTGTGCGTCAGTCTCCACAAAGGTCTCCAAGGCCTGTGACACTGGACTCATACACAGGCACTCTCACACCATCACTAGTTTGTGTTACATGAGATAACAATGCATCTTATATTGCTTTTGGGTTATTCTGCCCAAGAAACAATTTGAAAATGAGTGGAAGTACTGAAAAAATTGAGGTTTCTCAGCAAACTCCTGTCTCTTCTGTAGAAGTGGCAGATATGCTGCTCTGAAGGGGACAGATTATTTTCATTAAAAGTCATAAATGTTCTTCCCTGTCTTCAGAATTTACATTGGTCATAGGTGGCATTGGTCTTTTTCTTCTCCCAGAATGGAGCTACGAGATTACCATGATTTGCTGAACTTCAAGCTAACTCAAGGCTTTGCATCCTAAGGAATGATGTCACATGGGAGATTTTTCATGCCTTGAATAAAGCTCTTATGAGAGAGGAAGGGAAAACTTATGGCGCCCCTCTCCTACACAAACTCTTACTTAACCCCACAGGAGCATATGCTGCAGCTCTTTCCTTAGTGGGGCACCTGCACTTTTGCCCCTTTGGGTGGCTGTATCTTCATGCAGCATGCATACAGTCCTCATCATTTCAGATGTGCAAGCACTCAACCGGGTAGAAACTGGCCAACAGATTCAAAGCCTAGAGAACTCCTGGGGGAAGTATTAAAAAGCATCATCTACTCTACCTTGCCACATTTTTTCATGAAACACACTATTCTGGAAATACTCAGAATAGTGGGTTAATGCTGTGGCCTTCAGTAACCTACCTACCTCTGGTCCCCAAACCATTCAGAAATATATTTCCTTAAGAAGCCAAGCTAAAAGAAATGCTAAATATTGCTTTTCACTAAATTTTCTATATATGGTTTGAGCAACCAAAAAACCTTTACACTGCAGAAGTGAGAAGGAATACTAAAAGTAAGACTTTATATAAGGTTACAGTATGTGCTATGAAAAAAAATTAGGAGAGCTTTAACCAAGCCTTATATAATCTGACTATGATAAAGAGAAGTCCCACCAAAATATGCAGGTACACACACTCCAGAGAAGCTACATTGCTTGAGTGGCACTGTCAATGTTCTATAACCTAAAAGCAAAGTCACTTAAATTTTAAGAGAAATGTAAACACTAGTACACATATGGGAAAGGCCAATATATTGACCCTCTGCCCTCAGAACCTCCAAAAAGCACACTCAGATAAGGAGCTGTGTAAGCGAGAAGCAAAGCTTTTAAATGTCCACCTGAAAGGTAAGAGAAAATTCTTACAGCGGCTTCCCTCTGTGGCTCAGCTCATGGCAGACAGACCTTCCAGCTTTGCAAGGCTTGAGGGTCACATTCTGGCTCTAGCCAGGCTTTGAGCCAGGCATCTCTACACGAGATTGCTTCCTCACAGTTGAACTGCCACACGAGGACAAGCACAGTGCCTTATACTAGTCTCGCAGAGTGGATGAACCTTTGGGCTCAAAGCAAGCACGTGACTTGCCCCAAGGAGCAGAGTCTAAGTCACTCTGCATATAGAACTTTGCACAATTTCTTTCCAATTTGGTTAAAGTTTAGCTGTTGTGACCAGAATGGTCAGACTTCTATTTTACCTTATTTCTGTGCAGATAACATTCTCAAAATCTAGGCTTCTCTAAGCAAAGTCACATTGAAGTTTCTCTTCCTCAGAGAGATCTGAGACCAGCATACCCCTAAGTGTTTTTTCATTAACATCTCCTTTAGAAGAACTTCAGGGGATTTTACATTTTGGGCAGTTTCCAAAATTACTCCTGATAAAAGGTCAGATAAAAATTCTCCTCCAGGGTCAAACATTACATTAATTATATTTTACATGCACACATAGTGTTTTTAGGCCAAAAATCAGAACTGAAGTCACATTATGCTATATGCAAATATGGGCTAAGTCCTGCATGTTGATACATACATTCATATTCTTAAGACTTAATGGAATCACATTTGCTTCCCATGGGTTCTGAGGTACAAGCACATACTCTCTTTCTTGCTAGGACAACAAGACGTAGGAAAAACCTCTCCTTTTCAGGAACGCATATCCAGCCTTCATTCCCTCTAAATATCAAATTTGAAACAAGCATACATCTCACTCTACCCTTCGCTGTTATTCTCATTGACTTTCATTGGTTTCTCTCTACTTAAGGTCACATACACATATTTTCACATGCGCTTAAACACTCCAGTTAGCATGCTGGGTGGAGCATTATCACTCACTTGTAACAGTCTTACAGAGCCACACCAAATCACTCTGTGATCTTTACATGCAGAAATGCACCACACAAATCTAAGCCATGGATGAGTGATGTGCATTACTACCTCTTGATCAAGACTGAATATTACTATCTAGAAAAATTCTGATGAATGAACCCCAGTGTCAGCTTTGCCACAGAACACACCAGTCACTGATCCACTGAGACCTGTAAAGCCATGCACAGTGGAAAAGAGCATGGGGATTGGGTTTAGTGTCTCATTCAATATCACAGACTGCAGCAACTGAAATAAGCATGGGCTTCCAGAAAACCACCTTCTTTACTAGGGAGTGATGAGCTTAGATGCACAGAACTAAATTCAGTGTTCCATTACTGCAAACTACTGGATCACAAAATTTGCAACCAATCTGAATGCCTAACGGGAAAACACACTCTGAAAAAAGCCTTTGGACTATGGCTGTTCTCTATGGCAGTGTCAGGATATGGAAGCTGTATGTCCTTCTCAAGGTCCACTTCTGCTCTTAAGAAACAAGCCCACACAAGAAAAGTTAATGTGAGTCAAGGGAAAGCTCAGAGCTGACGGGTGTAACTCAAGGAGTATCTTTTACCTTAGAGACTGCCTTTACATAACTGCCTTTACAGTTTGCATGCTTTGGCAGTGGTTAGTCAATGACCTCTTGCTTATACAACTCCTGTTGTTTTTAAGTTCTTATCCCCTTCTGGATACAACAGTGGAATACTAGGAACAACCAACACACACAAGATGAACCAAAATTGTCAGGTCTCCTACATATCCTTCTGTTTCCTTACCAGGTATTGCTGAATCTGTCAGTCTTAACCAGAACTGGACACAGAACCCTGCCACTGTTTTGCCTTTTTGTATCACAGAATTTCTGAAAGAAAATATAAACTCAGTATTTTTGTCCTGGAAACTATGATCTGTTTTTCAAAAAATCCTTTGCTACCCAGGCTAAAGTGAACAACAAAGAACAAAGTCCTGCAATAAAGCTTGCAGAACACCAGAGTTCAAGCATTAAAACCAGTTGAAGATTTCCAGACCCATCTGAAAATGACCCATCTGCCAAAAGGTCCACAAATCACAGCAAAAAATGAGGTAAATTCCTTTCATTTGATCATTAATCCTCACTGTAGCGACTCTGGACAGGGCAAAGACAACTGTGGGATAAAACAATTCTCCTTGCACATTTTGAGGAAAGAAGTGAGATCCCAAAAGAGCAGAAAAAGGGGAGTAGGTCAGCAGGTAACATAACATTCTTTGATCCTCCCTCCTCCACAAAAGTTACTTCAAGAAAAACCCTGTGGCTTTGGCTACACAAAAGCAGGGTTTCAGAATATCTTTGAGAAGAGTGATTCCACGCGTTTCTGAGATCCAAGTAAAAAATTGTGATTTACTTAAAGCTGTCATCTAAGAGATGATGGTGGTGGCCTTTCTTCTTACTTCCTTTTTATCTGAGTAGTTAAGTACTTGTGAAACACACCCCAGCTATTGTTAAGAAAAAATGCTTTACCTGGATTACTACCAACATACATATTACTATTAGACCAAGGACATGGCCACTGCTTAGAAAATTCTGAGGAAGATTTTTAATTTGTGACCAGAAAAATTACATTAAAGCAGGAAACCTACCCTACCCATTTTGAGAAGATGTAATTTCTTCTTAGAAGTAGAGGGATGGGATACTCCCTTTCCCTTTCAATACAGTTGGCAATCCAATTCTCCAGAAATGCAGAAAATGTTAAAAAGTTCAAAATTGCTCTGAATCAAATTAGGGACTTGAACCTTAGGTTTCCACAGTCTAGATGGATCTCTAATCCTCCCCATACCAGACAAGTGGCCAGTCTGATGTAAGCAGAAGTCTCACTGTTTTCATGAACCTTAACAAGTCTTGGTTTCATCTAACAAAAAAATGAATTTGTTCAGTATTTCAAGTTCTGAAAGATGGGAAAAACATTTGAGATCAAGTGAAATAAGGAAAAAAATTCACAGAATGTTCAGAGGAATCGTCCTTTAATAAAAACAGAACTCACTGGTGCCATATGCTTCACTATATACTGATTTTTATGTGTGAGAAGCAAGCTGATGGCTCCCTAACCACAGAGGGAAGCTGTGACACTTGTTCCTGCTGCACCATGCATTAATTTAATAAGTTAGCACTGGTCATCTACATGAAATATAATTAAGCGTCTGAATGCCATTGTTGCCACCTTTGATTATAACTTTGAAAATGAATGTGATGATGGTGACAGGATGGCAAATATTATGTCTGGTAAATTCCAAAACATGAGAGGCATTCGTAATAATAAATGACACTTATGTAGTCTTTCATAAAATAATCCCAAAGTACCTGACAAAATGATACAAAACTACCTATTAGAAGCATCGCTTCACCCATCACTGAAACACAGCCCCCAGCAGAAAGAAGGCAAAAACCTTTAAACAGAACATATTATGGCAGAGGAGGTTGAATAATGTATCCAGCGTAAAGCAGAAGGGAATTCCAGACAAGTAAAACAAAATTTTCCAAACGTGACCTCCAGCTAAAAATTTGTTTCATTCAAAAATGGTCACAAGCCTCTATCATACAGAGGACGCCACCCTTAACAACAGACACCTGAAGAAAAGGATTATATTTACAGGTATCTTAGAGATCATATATACATCACCAGCAGGACCTCTTGTGCTTCAACTTGTGACCAAACTAACCACAATACAAAACCTGATGCAGAGGAGTTGCCAAAACACAAGGCCACTGCCCAGCAGTGACTTTGCTACCGTGCTGAAGCACACTTGGCAAGGGGGAGCTGAACCTCCCTCGGCCAAATTCAGCCTCCCCTCCGCAGCTCACCGAGCCGGTGCCAGGGGAGCAGGGAGCCTGCTGCATCTGTGTCTTGGGAAGGGCAGCACGCCTCAGGCCACCGAGAACACGCATGGTGTAGGAATTCCCATAGGGCACACAGGCAAATACGGAGCTTTGCTGCTGAGCCTTGACAAGCTTAAGCAACTCTGGAAGCATCTTGCAGAGGGCTGCTAGTGCTTCCAGATGGAGAGGCAGCTGAAGGCAGGCTCTGAAGGTCCCAGTTTTGGATTGAGGCATTTGTTCCTTCACAGAGACACCCTCGGGAACTGTCGGGAGAGGAGTACTAGAGAGGACGTAGTTCCAATATTTAACTTGTTATGGCTGTACAAATATTAAATACCAGCACTAATAATAGAAGCGTAGCTGCACTCACACAGGGAAGCCGCCTGAGCTCGAGGCTTACTCTGCTGATAACTAGCATCTGGTGCTGTAAAACGCTTTTGCAAAGACGAGCTGCTTGTGCCCTCACACTCCAGACGTGCCGCGCAGCTCCCCGCAGGAGCCCTGCCTGACCCAGCACGGCCGTCCCGGCCACCTCTGCCCCTCGTCCCGCAGCCGCCCCTCCGCCGGGGCCGAACCGGGTGGGCCGGGCCCCGCCGCAGCCCTGACCCGCGGCCCGAGCCCCGGCACAGCCCTACGCTCCCCGCCCGCCCCAGCCCCGAGCACCGCCAGCCGCTTCCCGCTCTCCCGCTTCGGGCCTTCCCGGGCCAACAGCGGAGCGGGCGCAAGCCGCTCTCGCTCCTCAACTCGGGCCAAGTTTCCCGGCCCGGGCGCCTTGTCGGGCCGAGGGCATCGAGGGCAAGCCCGGCACGGCTCTGGGCCGCAGGAGGTCGCGGAGCGGCTCCGCAGGCCCTCCCCGGGCCCCGCTCGCTCACCCCGCGGGCCGGACCCTCCGCCGGCAGCACCGCACCCCGCAGGGCCCCGGCTGGCAGAGAGCCGCGACCGCCCCGAGCGGGGCGGGACTTCCCGGGGACGGGAGCGAGTGGTGGAGCAGGCTGGGGGCGGCGGGGACTGCGGAGCCCGGGGGACCGGACGGGAGAGCGGGAGAACGGCTGGGGAGGGGAGCACTGCTTCTCTGCCTCCCCGCGGGCACCCGCCCAGCTCGCTGCCCGCTCCCCGGCCCCAGCAGTTCCCCCATGCAGTGAGGGGCAGCAGTGTTTTGTGTCATCCTTGGCTCCTAGTACGAATGAGAGTCGGTGCCTGTGAGCATCCTGCCTGTCCTTGTGCGTACCCCCTGTTTACACAGGGAGGAGGCTGGAATCCACTGAGTCATTTGGGGCGGGGGGGGGGGGGGGGGGGGGGGGGGGGGGGG
>VXAZ01000550.1:177844-383749 GCA_013399875.1 Gymnorhina tibicen
GGGGTGCAGGAGGGTGGGAGTTTGTGATGAGTGCTTGGTCTTGCAAGAGGCTATGTTTTCTAATCTGCCCTTGCAATACAAATAGGAAGGTTGAAGAGGCACTGCCCAGTATCTACAAACAGGATGACAATGTCTGATTCTGAAAGAAAGTGCAGGTCCAGAGTATGAAATGAAAACACAGCTCACACCAAGTTAGAATCATAGAATCATTAAGGTTGCAAAAGACTACCAAGATCATCGAATCCATCCTTTGACTGAACACCACCACGTCAACCAAATCTTGGCACTAAGTGCTATGCCACTTCCATGGGCAGCCCATTCCAATGCTTTTTAACCCTTTCAGTAAAGAAATTTTTCTGGTGAAGAGTTCACCTTTAGAATCCTTTACCAAGGATCTCAAAAGTGTCTTATTTCCCTGAGGCTCACAGCACCCAGTGTGGTACTATTCCATTTTACACAAGGGTAAACATGCGATCAACGTGACTGGCAAAGGCACAGGGGGCAGAAATTCTCTAGCCCCCACACATAGCCAAAGCTGCAGCAAAGTCACCCAGTGCATTGTGGAGACTTATTACCTGAAGTCAGAAAGTGGACCTCAAGCTTTTCTGGGAGAAGTACTTACTCTTTTCATTGCTATCTGTTCTACTTGACTCTTCCTTGTTCCCATTTGTAGCAGACTGGGGCCAGCACTGTAGCACAATGCCTGCAAATGGATTCTTGTGTGCCTGCCTTTAATGTGGCCTGGGGGAGATGGATCCTAGCTTTTATTCAGATCCCAGATAATCCTGTGATGCAGAAAGTGAGTGGGCAAAACTGGGAATGAAAGCCAATGCATGCTGATGCACGGGCCGTTTATCATCTATCTTACAGTGAAGGACAAAAGTGGAGGTAGTGGATGAAAAATGAGGAAGGTGCCGAAGTAAACAGCTTTAGAGAGGTAGGAGGTAAGAGAAAGTTGTTCTTTTATGAAAGCGATGGAGAAATTAAATTTTGGCTTTAAAAAAAAAAAAAAAAAAAGAAAGAGAAAAATGACATTTTGAGAATACTAGACCTGAAGGTTAGAGTCCACAGTGACTGCTGATATTGGTGTGGGGAGGGCTCAACCCTTAGGGTCTCAACTAAAGGGAAATTACTGCCCAGTAAGGGAAAGTAAAGATGAAGACAGTGACGCAAATGAAATGCTTGGGATCTTTTGAATTAGCATCCAGTCACTAAGAATATGTAGTAGTGATTAATACAAATAGATGGCTGGAGCTAAGCTGCTGGGATGGTTCCAGTTGTTCTCATCACTTGTTTTTTATTTGCTTTTCATATGAAGTCAAGTGAGTAGGGGTCCTGCAAAGAATAAGTGGATATATGAAGGCCTGTCATTTCTAATGCCTTGTATTTCAACATGTTCATATTGCTGGGCAGTCAATGCAGGAGAAATTATGTATGAGAGCTATGTTAAAAATAGTCATGCAATGCTTTATGGGACATCATTTGTCACTGGCCATATACAACCTGTTTTGAAGATTTGTGATGAATTTTACATAAGACCTGCACTTCTACATCTTTTGTGTTTTTAAATATACAAGCAGTATTAAAACTTGGGTAGGTACAAAGTAAAACCATATTCAATCTGCATTTTTACACATGCAGAATGAGCTTCTCTTTAAAGCGATCTTCACTATGTCCAAAGCAAAGTAAGATACTATATTTTTTATTTCCTTGCTTTTGAAGTCCTTGACTTCAACTTGCTACAAAACAGAGGCTTGTAAACATAAGGTAGTGAGACTGCCTCTTTCAGACCAAATGCATAGTGAACAGTGAAAACAAGTCAGCAGCTGGCAGAGTCTATACATACGACACTGTGTGTCACAATTTAGGTGATATACAACCTTATGTAATGTATCTGGCATTTGTATCCACTTTCCGAGTCTGAAAACCAGGATGTGGGCTTTCTAGAAATACTGAATTGGTTGCCAGGTTAAATGGTTCATGAAATTGGGGAATCAACCCACCACCCTTGCCCCCCAAAGCCTCTTAGCTATACAAATAACAGTGACAACTGTCAGTAACATCACAAGCTAGAATATCCAGTTTGCATAGTTCAGAAACAAGAAGTAGTTTACTATTTAAAAAACAACAACAACAACAAATGTGTTCTTTATTTTGCCAGGTCTGCACTAAAGCAAAGTTTGATGTCAGTAGCTTTTGTAGAAGTTAGAGTTTGCTCAGGGTTCAATCACGCCTGTGCTTTTGTCCACCTCAATCACAGCATGACCAGAAGGAGCACTGAAGCCAATGTTTGTTTTCCATTTGGGACGCTGTTGTAAACTCTGTCCACTGTTTAACAGTAGACACAAAATAAGGACAAAATACTTGCGGTGCTTGATCTGCAGTAGCATTTCTTCTCTTTCCAAAGGTGTATGAAGAAGCGAACAGACCAGTAGTTGCAACATCAGGCCATGGTGACCCAGGGGAAAGTGCTCTCAAGGGTCCATACCCAGAGGGTGCATAGGTCCCAAAACGGGGTGAGTTTTCCCAGAGCAGAGAGGCTGTGAAAGCCACTGCCACCTGGGTAGCTATGGGAACAGCTGAACCACTACAGTGGTACCCTGGGGAGTGCGACCCCTGAGACTGAGTGATCTCTTCCAGACTGAAACCTTCTGCTTGGGGCTCAATTACTCAGGTGATGTAGAAGATAGAAAAACCATGCCGTGTTTTAGTTTTACTCAGAGAACAACTGGTAATGTTTACACTAGCTTAAATATAGTATTTTTCTTCTTTTATACAAGCCCCTTTTGGGGGGACTGTGATAACAATAAAACATTATAGCATTCACTAGGCCAGCTGGGCTGCCCGGGGATGTTGTGGAGTCACCATCCCTGTAGCTATATAAAAGACATGTAGATGTGGTGCTTAGGGACATGGTTTAGTGGTGGGCTTGGCAGTGTTAGGTTAATGCTTGGACTCAATGACCTCAGAGGTCTTCTCCAATCCAAAAATTCTGTGGTTCTGTGATTCTAATGTAATGGGAAAACCAGACAAAATTTCAGTTACAAACAAGCGCTTCTTCAATATCATGCTGTATATGAGTTTTTCTTCTGTTATGAGTTGAAGACAGAAAATTCCAGTTTGCTATAATAAAATTTAGAGACTGAAGGCCCCAGATTACTATTACTCCTTCTTCAGAAAGAAGTAAGCACAGAAAGGAAGAGAAGGCAAAACGTAGTTTAGGCAGTATTTGTGCAAGGGCTTTTACAAACATAAGCATTTTCACATGCTGTTGGGAAATGGGAAGGGAGAGTATCATTTGCGCACATGCACAGTATAATCCACAAGTTGGTAGGGTGAATAAATAGGAACTCCAGAGCATGAAAAACACTGCAGAGATAATTCATTCAGCAAGGGTAAAATAAGAAAAATTTAATCCTCCAGGGAAACCCTTTATTGATCACGCTCTTTCCAAAGGGATTCCATGAACTTAGAGGTTTAGAAAGAATAATTTGCTTGTCAATCTGGTGTATGCCTATTGCTCTTAAATGACAGAACGATAGACAGGACTCCTTCTATGCATGCAGGACATGAATTGTATGGTAACTAGGGTTTTAAAATTAACCATGACTGTTTGGAAGGGGCTTCAGGTATGACTTTTTCTTTAGAAAATGGAGTTTTTTTGATTAAGTGTTATTCAACAATGACAGTGACTGTTTTTGAAAAATTCTGAGATACTGAAAATATAGGTACTAGTCTGAGTGTTAAATTGCAGGTGCTCCAAGGAGCAAATAAAAATTGGAAGAAGTAGGCAATACATAATATTTAAATAGAAATAACACAAAGCTATTCATTAACAGCAAAAGTAAATATGTCTCTGGAGGCAAAAGGCAGAACAGTGTTGACTTTGACTAAAGACTTACTTAATCCTACATTCTTAGTTATTACTTGGGTTAGTGGAGGGTATTTAGAAAAAGCCAAGCTAGGCTGATCATTAAGAAAGTTTGTAGAATTCAGCTTAATGTTATTTCAGAATACCATTGAATTCAATTCTCTCAGCACCTTCATCTGTTTTTCTTTTGACTAGGCTAGAAACTCTAAGCAGCTTGTATGATGGTACCTCTCCTGTTATCTTGTTGATTAATATTTTAGGAGGTAAGTACTTTCAAGCTTTTGTTTGATCCGGAAAAGATTTTTTTCCCAGAGAGGAGTATGCAGACAAGTATTCCTGGGAGTCTGTAAGCTTCTGAGGTGTTTTCAGCAAAAAGTGCATGTTCACCTTCTGTGTTAAGAGAAATTTTTTCGAAGACATGTACGTAAGTTTACTGGATCTAGATGACAAGTGACTACACAGACTTGTTAGAAAATGACAGGTTTAAAGTCACATATAATCTTAAACTGCAGATGTCTTACTGTTGATGATGAGACAGTAGAAGAACAGAAGAAGGAGAGGAATGAAAAGGAACAGAGGGGAGGAAAGGTTCACTGACAGAGTGGAAGATGGACTGATGGGGCAATTTGCATAATTTATAAGGGGTTGCTGGTCAACAGAAGAAGACTCCCAAATAAACATTTACAGCTCTTCTCAATAAACATTTCTTCTACAATGCAACAAAAAAATAGAGTAAATGTTGCTGTTTCACTCACTGTTATTCATTTGAACATCATTTTATAGTACTATGTGAAGGAAATTTTGAAACAACTGCTGCTTTGTTTCCAGCTGAGTACTAGGATGACTTCATTCAGTAGCACAAAATTCAAGCTTATTTCTGCTGGTGATCAGTGGTAACACACATGAGTAAACCAAGAGTTGTCACTTCAGCCTGCCACTTTACCTTCATTTTTTTGATAAATCCCAAGAGCTGAAGATAAATGACTTTGATACCATCTGTACTTGCAATTAGTACCAAAGTTACAAATATGTTCATGTGGATGTAATTGAGGGCAAAACTTGAGGCTGCTAGATTTCAATTCACTGTACAAACACAATTTCTTCCAGTTATTTGACACCTTTTAAACTTTAAGTCTTTAATGAGAGAAACTGAGAATGAGAAAACTCCTTAATGAGGGGAATTGAAATGGAGATGGCTCTACAGGTTCAAAGTAAGCCATAAAGGGAGGGTAGACTGTTTTGTTTTCCTGCTAACTCAGGATCAAATCCTAACTCCTTAAATCAGTTCCCTACCTCCCATTTCTTTATTGGAAACACAATTTGTTCTTTATTCGCCTCAAATTTCCATTGCTTAGGAAAAGGGCTCTGAAGGTCACAAGACTGCTTGTGCTTGACAAAAGATAAAATTTGGCTTACAAGCCTTTGGTTTGTTTGCTTAAAGCACATTTTTATTTTGTTTAAATGGTTCACTGTTAATTTGGGCACAGGAAGATGCTATAAGTAGTGTTCTTTAAACCTAGGAGTGAATTTAGGAGCATGAGATCAGGTCTTTTATGCCCCACTCTCTAAGAAGGCTTTTTGAAATTAGTGAGAACACTGCCCTTGTTCTGTCCAGATGGTTATTGAATTATGAACATTATTTAATAGAAGATACAACTGATGGCAATTTAGAAGCATGTGAAATTAACATGAGACATTCAGGCTGCAATCCAAAGTGGAACAGATGGATCTGAAATTGGTTAATGCTAGATCAAGGAAAGCTCAAGTATTTGTAGTTATTAATGCTATCTGGGCTACCCCTGGTGATCATGGTGCACCCTTGTGTGCTTTAGCTTGCCTGGACTCTGCACTAAGGTAGCCTGATCCAAGGAACTACACTGTCAGCAGATGAGTTACCACACAATGCCTTTAACCATTTCCCCGTTGAGTAAAACTTTTATAGTTCTGACTCTAGCTGTTCACATACTGAAAATTTTATTTGTGAGGGCTTCTTTCTGTAAACTTATGTTATTTGTCTATTTTATTCAGAAGCCGAGTTTCTTTATTTTCCCTTCTTGCAGCATGGCCACCTGCTACCACTTCAGCTTTAACTGCAACTTCTTGATCTTTTATTCTCTCTTGTTCACTTACTTGTTGTTTTCACCTGTCTCTCTAAGTAATAATAAGCATACATCTTTCCATGCTTCAGTGTCCAGCTTCTTGCTCTGCTCCATCTTCTCAGTTTTTGCTCTCTGTCATGGCTCATGAGACACATAGTTCAAAACTTTCTTTTAGAGAAATGAAAGATATTGTATTTTCTTCAGTCTTCCTCTAACTCCTCACTTTAACCTTGAGCTTTTCTCTGATTTTTTTAAAATAAATCAATGCCTACCACTAGACCAAATAATTGCCTCCCTGTACAATGTAATATATTATTATTTCATGTTTTATTAAAAAAATTATATTAGTTTGTGCTTACAGCAAAAATGTAATACAGCTTTAGGCCTTACAGAATCATGTTTGGGAGATTATGGAACAATTGTTCTGATCCATGAAATTAACTACTGAACACTAATCACAATCAGATTTAGCACACTAAAAGGGGATTCAATTAAAAATTTAAATGCCTGAGAGTTTTACTTTCTGATTCGCAGACCTGAAGCTTGATCTTACCAACCCTGACTATATTGCTTTCCCTAACACGTGCATCGAGGACAGTCATTTACACTGGAATTCTCTCTCTACTGCCTCTCTTTCTGGACAACATCAGTTTATTTGAAGGGATGGTCTCTCCCACTCCTACTCTGTTGTCATATTTTTCCGTCAGTAATGGTGCTGTGATGGTGGGTCTGTAAGTGATCTGGAAGGTCCCCTGGGATCAGATTGCTGTTTAAGAACTGAGCCCTGTCAGTTTGCCTGCCCTGCCAGGAACTTGCTTTTATCTATGGTAATTGCTTTTAGAGCTGGATAGCAAAGAGGCTCTTCTCTGAGATTCCCATGCTTCATCCTTGCTTGTGGCAGACTAGTTTCACAGCTGCTCCAGCCCATTTAGGAGTAATTTTTCTTTCACCTAGTGGATATAAATCTGCTGCATTCTGCCTACAATTGACTGTCCCTCTGCTTTGCTTTAGGACTTGTCCATTCAGCACTGCTTAATGATCCTGATCCTGCTGTCCCTTGGTGTTGACCGTAAGTTGGGTGGGAGAGGGGTCAGGTTTGAGGCCAACTGATAGAAGTAGAAATGACTGCCCCTTTCAAGTCAAACTAGGGTGAGCAATTTCTGCTGGCTTGCTCGATCTAGGATGCAGCTGCAGCCCATGCTATTTAAAAGCAAATGTTTACAGGAGAGAAACAGTTTTCAAAAGGCAAACAGTTTTCTCTGGTTCTAACACATTTTCTAGTTATTGATCAGCACAGCTACTCCTTGAAAGGGAAAGAAAGAGTTCACTGGGGTGAGCAGCAAAGTGGCAGAATTTACACTGTATTAATTTGTATGATACCAACTGTATACTTGATGGTATTGCTTCCAGTCATATGACATAGCTGTAGAAATTTCAAGGCTGACTACTGTCATTTCCAGGGGCTACAGCAGCTGCTGGGGATTGCCAGAGTGAGGATGACCTGGATTTACCGTTTCTTGCGTAATTCCTCAGTTGCAAATTTCAGATAGGGACAAGAATCCTGCTTGAAAATAGTTCCCTTCTGTGTTGTGCACACCATGCAGGAATTGATGTAGCCATGGGAAAAGGGGAAAACTGACAGCTCTTCAAGAATAACTAACTGGAGATCAGGCAAACAGTGAAAGGGATTTTCTCATATTGAATGTTTGTGAGAGAACAGGACAAAGAAAAACTTTTTTGCTTTTATTTTGCATTTACAAGGAGGTCCTTGAGTTTTTAGATCTATATAGTTTTTTACTCTTTAGTAGTGTGCCTGCTTTAGACAACATTTTGCACCATTAATTCACCTGACCCTGCAGGCTGCTGCATGTGGGAAGTCCTGTGCTCCCATGTGGAGCCTCACCATTTTTAATGGTGTGCTGTGTGGGCAAAGGCAGTTCTCCCTGGAGAGAAGCTTTCATCGTGAGATACATTAGTCAGTCTTCCCTTGTTTGTGTTGATCTTACAGGCAAAAAAAAAGAAAAAAAGGAAGATAAAGGGTAGAAAAGAACTGAAAGCCGCACATGCATCCTCATCCACATGCACGCAGAAGTACTCACGCACAAACACAGAAAAGACATCAAAATAAGCTTTCCTGGTTAATTTTTGTGTTTTCTAAATGATGAGCTGACAGTATCCCCTTGTATCCTGAAACAGCATTATCAATTGCAACATCTTACAGAGAGAGATTTCTCATTTTCCCATGGTTTGATTTCTGAGGTTAGAGCTACGGTTATTGTATATGTACATTTTAATTTTTTATTCATATTTGCTGTTGAATCATAGTTTTACATCCACATGAAGAAAGTCAAGGACAGTTCTCTTTCAGCTGAAAGCATTCTTTCTTTAAAAATTTGGCTGCTGTGTTCTTTGATTTATTGCCTTGTTGGACAAGATACCAAGTCTCATGCCACAATACTCCTATTATGAACAGGAGTGGTTTTTTCTCCTTTCTCAGTGATAGATAAATCAGAAGAGCTTGCATTTTAGGAGGCAAAGTTACAGTTTCTGAGTATTATATTAATTATCTTAGACAGTGCACTTGAGACACTGCCTACTTAATTGCCTTGCACAAGCTGTAAGTTCTTATATTGTCAATGCAGATTGTATAATCTCCTGTGCAAAGGAATGTGAAAATTGTACTTAGTGAAATTCCACCCCTTATTTGTACCAGTGACAGCAATCATATATGGAAGCCCATGTTTATAGAGAGATTGTTTTCTGAGGAAAAAAGATGGGACAAACTAATCAGAGATAATAGGCACATTTTATAAATTTGGGGTATATTTTTGTTTCCTGTTTGAAAATCTATCAATTCAGAAATATTAACTTGGTATATTTAATATAATTGTCTGTAACATGGGTGCCAGTTAGGTAGAAGTACACAGACCCAGTTCCAGCTACTTGTGTTCTAACAATTTGTGGCTTCTTCTATTAAATTTAGGAGAATACTTACAACTCAGAAATAGTCACATTACAGAGTTTTGGACCCAGCCAGACTCAGTGTGATTTTCCAGCCAGTGACCCTCAAAACGTGATCCAGATGATGAAGATCCTGGTCATAGCTTCCTTTCAGTCATGTCGTCTACCCCAGGAACCATGAGAAGTGGATGCCTCCTTTTACAAGAACACCTTCAACTGCAGGATGTAAAACAACAGGGGACTTGTTGATAATTTGTCTAAATTGCCTTAAATAGTTACTTTGTCTAGAGAAGAAGGAATTCAGGGACTGTCTACTGCTCTATCAGTTTTGCTATTGGGAGTGCAACAGAAGCAATACATGATAGGTCAACTCCAAACTATGTCTGCACAGAAAATAGAGTGGAGAGCAAACAGCCATAAAGACCTGAAAAAAAGCTTTGTCATTGCTTGCATCTGAACTTGATGAAAATTTAAAAAAAAAATCTGCTAATATTTAATAGAATGAAGACTGAGATATTCAAACAAGGACTAAACAAATGTTCTGAGCCAGATAAATATCTCTATGACTGGTATTATGAAAGCAGCCGATCTTATGAAGCACCTAAGAAAAGTATGAATATATCTTTAGGATTGTTATTCCCCTAGCCATCCTCCCACAGAAAGACCCTATTAAGTTAAGGTAAATTGTACCAACTGCCTTAAAGTGGTGCCTGTCTGTTCTAATTTTTTTGATACAGCAAGTTGAAGTTTAGTGTGATAGTGACTGTACTGACCTATTAAGACTGAAACTGATAGGAAAATGCAGTTGTCGCCTATAGCTTTGTTATTATGGTGCAACAGAAATATTCTTTTCTTGAACCATGCTTTCTTGAAAGAAAGGCAGTGGGCCCCTCCTTTCACTGTCCAATTAGATAACATTGGTATGTTTTTGCTCTAAGGATGCATTTTAAGTGTGGTTCTTTTTAAAATGCATTTGGCAGCCTGAAGACACTACCAGAACAAATTAGTTATGCTTAGTGCTGCATTTGAACAGTACCTTTTCAATTGTTTGAAAATAGAGTCACTCCACACTTTTAGTGGTTTATCATGATTCAGTACAACTTTGTAGTAATTTTGCTGAAACTGGCTTGGTTACTTCTCTGTTCTTAATTTTTTTGTGTGAATTTTGTGTTCATGAAAAATGCCAGATTAACAGCCCTGGATATTTCCCTTTTTTTTTTTCCCAGTGGACATTCCAAGTAGCAGCAGTGAGAATTCAGTGTTTGCTGCCCCAGTAATGTGACATTTAGTTAATCAGCCAACGGAAGGAGAAGGTAGTTCAGACTCCTGCAGGCTGGGTCTTTGCTTGTCCAGTTCACGCTGCCTCAGAAGGAGTGCTGCAGTGCTCTGTGGCATTCAGTGCTGAAATCATAGATTTTCTCCTGTCTTACATGTCTTACTTCATAACAAGTCACTGGCTTTTCCTCACACAGGTTTGCCAGGTTTGTCACTTGCTATGGGAAAGTGTTTTGCAAAGTTTGTACAAAAGTGCTGTTGATGGCTATGTAGGAATGAGTTAAAAAACCAAGTTGAACGTGATCTTGAAGAAGACAATGGCTACCTGTCTTAATTTAAGTGTTTACTTAAGCACTCTATTGATCTCACATTCTCAATGTCCATTATATTTATTTTACTAAAAGCTCTCTGCTAATATTGTCTTTTGCTTAATATTGAAAGTTGTTGGGTGGTGATCTCCTGTAACACTTTATAAAAAGCCAGGTAAATCCAGGACACGGCTTCTGTTTTATGTATCAAAACATGCAGATATCTGAGGGTAAAGGGTATTTCCATGTGTGTTTGAGTGACTTAGGATCTAGCATCTTGACTGATAGGAACATGTCGTTCTAGTGCAGGCAGGACTTCAGGTTCAAAGAGGTATATTTTTGCAACCATGATACAGCAGGTGTCAAGCTTTGCTTCCCTCATCCACTTAGAATTCAATTGTGTAAACTTTACACCTGAGTACTTGGACCATGAACAATTTATTTGAAGATGTCAGTCAAACAGTCAGCAGTACAAATACTCCCAAATGCACCTGCAATTGATTTTGCAGATACAGAAGGAAAACTGGCTTTCAGTGCAGTGGAAAGCACTCAAATTTTGTTCCTTAATTAAAAAACTTCAGGGCTTTTCTTGTTTCAAAACAAAATTTCAGTGGTCACTTCTTGTTGTTTTTTTTTTTTTTACATATGCATAGTGCTGGAAGAGGGGCAACAGAAGATTTTTAAATCTACAGTTTTGGTGAAACATCCAGAAAGAATTATGACATAACATTGTCATTGTAGATTCACAATAGGTTTTTCTCAAGATTTGAGTGTTAGATTCCTAGTCTAGTGATACAATTTGCTCCTATACTTAGTTGACCCAGTAAGAACCAGGTGAGACTTACAGTGAATTTTTTTTGCACAGAACTGTTAGTGAAAGCAGTGGTAACTCCTCTACCAGCTGGCTTGTGAGCCAGGGAAACTGTGCGTCAAGACCAGGGAGGGGGCAAGGCAAAGCAGAGGTCAGAACTCAGCTATTTAGTCCTTCAGTATGTAAGTTGTTGCATCAGGAAAACATTCATTTTTCTCAGGGTGTCTGTATGTTAGCATTGAATCTCGGTGCACTGAAGCACCCAGGAATGTGCCTTCCTTCACTAGGAAATCAGATTGATGCAAACCTACAGAATATACCAGATCTGCATTAAAGCAGCAAAAAGTAATTAGTGCAGTTCAATATGTTCAGGGGAGTTTGCTTTTGTGTAGCTATCTAAGAGATGAGGTCTTTGGTCTAGGCTGCTGGTAGTGCTACAGCTCTGAGTGTGTAAGCATGTGCTATAAAATAAGGCAGGTATGTGTCATGCTGTCCAAAATCCTGCTAATGGATTTGGATAAAATGTTCTAATCTTCAAGGGTTACAGTACAGTTTAGTATTGCTGTGCACTGTTAAATAGCTCTCAGGTTTCAGATTAGAGCTGTCTGTATTTTGCCATGAGGCATGTGTTGCAAGAGCATGTAAATCAATCTGATGTCTCACTGTAAGAAAGGTGCTTCATTTAGAGTAAACCTATGCCCCTAGCGTCTTTCAATGGCAAACTAATGAAACAGAGATCGTTTGTGTAACTGGGGGAGCAAATACAAGCAAATGGTCTCATTTGTGATGTAAAAATATAGACACAATTTACTAATAGTAGCTAAAATATTAAATATCTCAAGAAACTTCCTCTCCTGAAAACAAATTGGCATTTTGGGTGCAATCCAGCTCATTCTAATGTGGATTTTCAAGACAAGGTTGTTTCCTCATCCTGTCTGAATAGTCTAATTTTCTGTTTCTTTGTATAAAACGTCTGCATTTCAGATGTCTGAGAATCAGTGGATGCTGACAAAGAGGATTTCCTGGGTACCTTAGACCAAAAGTTTAGGTTTTGCCCCCATAGTAGACTGCACATAATATTTACCTTTTCTAAATCTCTTGTTCTTAAATGAATGTACAAATTTTATCAGGGAAGGGAAGGGAAGGGAAGGGAAGGGAAGGGAAGGGAAGGAGAAAACCTTGTTTAAAGCAAGAAATCACCAGAAAATAATCTTACTTGCAACATGCATCATACAAAATTAGTTTATATTTTTGAAACCTTATTCGTTATGTTTCGAAGTGCAGACTTTAATGGCAACATATTAAATAAATAGTGGTAATTGCATGCTGAAATAGTCCTATGTATGCATTAATGTGAATCTGTTTAGGTCAAAGACACACAGACCTTATAATGGCTGTATTACAAAGTTATAGTCAAAGTTATGATTTATACTTGTTTGCTGATATTAAGATACTTTTCAATAGCTGTAATCCCTGAATAGGCTGAACGTATCCAAAAACAGATGAATATTCCACAGTTACATTTAAAAAAAAACAACTGAGTGGCCTGTATTTACTAGATTCATCACAGAAGATGGGTGTTAGAGATTAATGAGTTTTCCAGAGTAATGCTTTTCTTCATAAAATTTTCATCTTTTTTTAAAGAGAAAAATTCTTTACTTTTCACAAATAAAAATATCAACATTCACAATTGACCACTTCTCATAGTGGTTTTCTTAGAAATTAACTTTTAAACTTGAAAAATAAACTGAGAAGGCAAGATTGATGTTGCCTGTATTACCTAGAACTTGGATGCTTAATCTCACAGAATGGGAAAATAATTATCTGGCAGAAAGAAGATAGCTGTTCTTGGGTTGTTGCTGTTCAACTGTCTTGCTAACTATTTTTGAATAATCATGCTAAAATTTACAGATAGGTACAATTCCCAGTGGGATAAATTGTATGTGCTATGCTTACGTCAAGAACATATTTTTTAAGTTCATCCCCATATGAAGACCTGTATCTAGACTCAGAGAAAGTATTGATAAGGTGAGGGTGTAATTCAGTAATTCTGAAAATGACATGGGAATCACAGCAAACAATCAAAATAAGCCAAGACCCCAATCTGATGCTGTATGCAAGACAGCAATGTAATCCCTGCATGCTTACATCTGCCACTATCAAAGAGAAGTCGGCGGATGGAATTATCTCAAATCTATAGCGACATTGACTGAAAAGGTAAAAATAGTGAACTTGAACTAGACAAACTCAGATTAGAAATAGTACTCTGTCATTTAACAAGTGAGAGTAATTCATCCCTAGAATATTTTATTAAGGGAAGAGCAAAGTATCCATGTCTTGATTTTAAACCAAAGGATGCATTTATACATGATCCACAGTCATTCAATCCAGACTTTTGATTATGATGTTATAATGTTGAGACAAAATTCTGTGCTCCGTAAGGCCACACTCTTGGAGTCCATTCATTGTTTTGGTTGCTCTGCTTCAAAGACAGCACTCTACACTTCTCTAGTACTGTCTACTGAGAGCTCTTCTCTGCAAGAATCTAGTAATGTATCTAGTGCTAGATACTACATCAGGAATCTGGAAAAGCATGTTGTCCATGTAGACAGTGAGCTGGTTGTTTCATCTTTCTGTACCTGAGATAACCTTGGGATGGGGCACACATCAGTCTGAGGAGAGTGATTTTGCCATGGTTGCTGGTTCAACAGCAAAACATCTTCCTTAATCTCCCTTGGTTTTCAGCTGCTGTGCAGTTTATCAGCTAGAAAGTACCACTGAGTTCCCTCCTCTGCAAGGGTGTTGATAGAGCCTGGCTGCTCTGGGTGTCTTGCTCCTCTCCACCCTCCATTTAATCCCCTGTAGGTTGTGTTGTGTGTGGAAGGTTGGGTATGCTGACCACATGCCATCCAGGGAGCAGCAACCATAATTTTCCCTATAATTTTTGTACTGTTATCTTTTTTACCCTCAGTCATCTTCCCAGGAAAGCCTTCAGATACGTTTGTTGGTTTACAGTTGCACTTCCAGTGGTCCCCACAATAATAATTGTTCACATTGTTAATGTCTGTGAATATCATAAGACTGCTGGTATTATCACTGTCAAAAATTCCAGTTGTAAAAGAGAATTAAATTTCAGTGGTGACTTGAAAAAATGGCATGAAATACCTTAAAATGCCTTGTTTTCATTACGTATGTGCATCAATGTGCCAGAACTTGTATGCAGTTCACTAGCAAGCCATTGGCTATTAGAGGTGGCTTCATACAGTTGGCAGATTAACATTTGCTAGAACTGAATTTGAAACATACTTAGCTAAAGCTTTGCCAATGTTTTTAATTATGAAGAGAGCTATCTTGCTGTCTAGCTTTTTATTTCACTTAGCCATGAAAGGACATTTTCTTTAAACACTTTTTTAAGACTCTGAAAGTGCTCTTCAGCCACCAGTAATATTAATAAAGTCCAAAAAGGAAATGTTTTTCAGCCTCCTTGGAAAAGTTTTCTTGATTGCCTTTTCCACATGGGGATTAACCCAAGCATATTCACCTGTTTTCAAACTGGAAAAATGAGAAAATCAGATAGACTGGTTCTCATTCAGGACAGACATAAATGTTATGTGAATGGGGTCATGAAAGGGCAAGCTTATTCCCTGTCTCAGGTTTAAAAGTGAAAGTCACACCATACAAAATAAGGGGAGCCCAACCTATCCTGCCCTTGTTATTCTGTTTCTGGTCATGCTCACCTCAGAATGACTGAAAATACAGTATTTTGGCCAGTGATCTGAGAGAAAAATGTTGGGATGCAAATATTATCTCTGAATATATATTTTTTTTGTTTCCCTCCAGCTATCCCCCCAGCAGAGAGGAGCTCATCTTTATGGAAGCACATTTATATTTTGCACAAACTTTTGGCTTTGAGCAGTTGACATATTTGTGACAGAAATCTATTTTACCAGAAAAATTCCCACCAATTCCAATGTTGATCTTTTGGAGGATAGTAACAGGACTCTAATTTTATCGGGAATTCCATCAACAAATATAAAAGTAGAGAGTTTAAAGCATGTATTTTCAAGTATTTTTCCTAATTTGAGAAAGAGAATTCACATCTCCCATTGCCTTTTGTCTTGCTTCTACAAATAAGCCAGATTTCTTCTTCTTACTTCGAAATGTCATTATTTTTCTTCCTTCAGTTGTTCTAAGCCAGCAAACACCTCCATATTCTGTAAAAGAATATATACACTTTTTAATTTGAATCTTCGTGCCTGGTTCAAAATAGTCTTTATATATGATTAAGTATCATAACTATTCTTTTGTTGCATTAAGATGAAATGGCAAATTTTATATGTAAAAGGCCAGTGAATGTTTCCATTTAAGCTTTCCCAACTGTAACTATAGAGCATGAGAGCTAAGACAAAATTATAAACATGAGAGAGAAGTGCATTACTGTGCTATTGTATCTGGAGTGCAGGAGGACTGACAGGATGGGTAGCACTGGTACAATGTAGGGATACATTGCCTATCAATCACTGCGTGTCTTCAGCTGTGCACTCACCTTCTGAAATGAGAATAGAAATTGTCATGTAAATAGATTTATTGTCTTCCAGAATAATTTACTTTTAACTCATGATTTCTTAGCATCCATTGCTCTAAATTCCTACAGCTGTAGTTATGCAGTTTATAATAAACGCTACTAGGCTCAGAAACATAAAAAGAAAAAATTTAAAAAGAAAATCAATTTTTCCTCCCAATCATCAAGATTTTTCCGGTAGAAAAACTGTCTTCCTTCCCTTTATCTAGGCTCTGTTTCTCTTTTCTGTTTGGTGCCCATTGTCAGCAATAAAACTTGAGTAAAATTGCAATGCCAACAACTGGCTCAATAAGAAATGTTGGTGTCTAATATTGGAAAGTTTGACCCTGTTCAGCTAAGGGATTCATGACTGAGACTTGGAAAATGGTGTGTGTAATGAGTAGGAAATTGGAAGAAACAGTGTAGTTACTAGATAAGAGGAAGAAATGATAAAGTTTTAAACTTGTTTTCTTCTGAAACTAAATTGTACGGCATCTGTGTGCGTGCACGTGTGAATAGACGTCTGAATATTGCCCTGTGTGGCTACAATTGCTTGCCTTGCTACATCTGCCAGTTCCCGTGACTATATTTCTGATGTTGTAAAGAGCTTGAAAGTCTTCATAGGGTTTGGGGTTTTTTTGAGAAGGAAACATGGATAAATTTACACCAGGTGTCTGTGTTAAGAGGCTAAAAGATATTTTAATGGAGAAAGGGTATCAACTGAAAATTGTGCTCTGGAGTCTCTGTGTCCCTAAGGTGGCAGGATTCCAAACAGTTTTCCCTGGACTCACAAGAAAGAGCTCTGTAGAGGCCTTTTTGGCAAGACTTTGGGATGCCATATTCCCTGACAGGTCATGTGTACTTTGGCTGATGACTTTTGTCTGCCTACCTGGGCTAGAGCTGGGCATTTTCTGGTTTTGGCTGATATTTTAAAGAAAATACAAAACATAGCTTTATCACAAAACTTATTAGGAAAAAATAATTTCAAACTCTAAACTTAATTATTTTAATCATTTTCTTTTAAAATTATTTAGACTTCAGATTTTCAACAAAATTCTTTATTCCATAAAATAGGTGGGGTTATTTCTTAAAGGTAGCTCATGCAATTAATTGGAGTTTCTAACTATCTCCAGCATATACATCTGTGGATTAAATAACATTCCTAGAAGGCTTCACTATGCTTTTTTACACTGATCTGGCATATTTACATGTTCAGATTATTCTTAAATGGTGCTACACATTCAAATGAACCCATCATGATTTCAATGAATACCAAAGCAATTAATAATGATTAAACACTTACATTAAATGTCATTCTCTCGCATGTATTTCAGTTAGAAAAAAATTCTGGCATCTATTTTTATTTGAAGAGAGTCACATTGCCCACAGAAAATTTCAAGTACATACTCAAAGTTTAGCAATTAGCATAGATCAGAAGGCCAGAAACAGAACAGACAGCGAGAAGCGGTTTGGAATTTTGGTTATTTCATAGGAGGCATGTGCTTTCTCAAGCTGTTTCTTTCCTGGAATCAAGATGAAAATCAACATGTAAAAAAAATCTTTTCCAGGTTTTTGAAGAAGAGAAGAGATGAGAGAGGTTTCTTTGTTGCTGTTGCCACATTTGGTTATGAAAACCAAGAATGGGAGTTTGAGTGCAATCACTCCCTAGGTCTTTTGGCAGTTATGAAGTGTCAGAAGAGTTTTTTTCTGTTTAGCTTGTCATAGTGGGTGTCTCAGCTGTCACTTCTGAACCAGACTACAGGGCTAGTGGAGGCCCCCCTACTTTCCCTTGCATGTTTTCTTTTGTGACCACACATATTTTTATATACACAGACACTAATAGTGGGGAGGGAAACAGGAGACAACCAGAGCAGCTTCATGTATCTCTGATCATATGAAATATAATAAGCCTTACAGTGGGATTGAAAAGAAGATGAGGATATACCTGTCCTTTAGGGACAGTTTGTCATTTATTTATGACAAAATCTTTTCCAAAAAATCAAATTGAAATGGTTTCTATTTGGCATTTTGCAGGCCCCACCATAATAGCAGCCTTGGCAACTTCAAAATGACAAAAGGTAAAAGGGTAAGTTCAATACTTGTACAGCAGTTCAATATATTTAACCATAAGACTTTTGAAATTATTTCCCTTTTTTGACATGGTTGTGGACTAGCAGGATATACAATTGCTGAAGTTGTAATAAGATTCAGTAATTCTGATAAAAGTAAATTATTTATCACTTACTGCCCCATTTACAGGCTTGATGGTTTTTATAGCTGTATTACCCAGAGTCTTACTGCTCAGGATAGTCTCCCTTGCTAAGGAGGAATTAATTACAGCACCTGATGGAGAGGGTGCAGGGCAGACGGGCAAGTGGATAGTGCAACTTCATCGTGGTCCCTCCTGGCATGGCAGCCTTTATGAAAAAATAAACACACGGGTTTTTTCCTCCCTTTTTTCTCAGGGTACAGCAGAGTGACATTAATCTGCCATGATTGAGATATCAGTTTGGTTAGCAGGCACAAAGCAACCTTAAGCAAAAGGGCAGAGCAGCTTGAGAAATGTTGGCTGTTAGTGTTTGGTAACAACACGATCGAGAAGCCCTGAAGTGGTTCAAATCGCAGCCTGCCTGCTAAGTGGTCTTTGGGGAGCCTGCTCTGCATCTAATCCCAACGAGAGAAATATGAACGGGAGTAGACTGGAGATCAATGTAGGTGCCTTGCTGGGGATATTAACTACCCCACCTTCACTTCTGTCTCCTGCAGCATGACAACTCTATTCCCAGAAGGCCAGAGGATTCTCTTGGGGTCTGTAGCAAAGTGTGTTGAAAGCAGGAGAACTGACATTTTGCTGATTGTCTCGACTGCTTTGACATCTCACAAGCAGTACACATGATCACTTATGTAAAGGTTATTTGAATAAAGGTAAGATCCCTTGGTGTGACTTAAGTGTGAAACCATTCCAGTTCCCTTCAGATGTCCCTCTGAGATTTCTAGTCTCCTAAAATGTGCATGTATTTCTAATTTGCCTGTAGGCTACGAAAAAGCTGGAATCTGAAGTCTGCAGAGCAGACTGAGCTTGCAGAATACACTGAAAGTAGGCTTATTCAAAAAGGCTCTTCCATGGCTTTAAACAAGACATGAAAAAACTTTTGAACCACTTGTGTCTCAGGGAGCTGAGGTGGGAGCAGCCAGGCAGCTGCTGGAATGGGTGGTCCTGCCCACAGTTACAAGATAAGTGAAGGATTTGCTCTGCAGCAGGAGTTTTGCTGCCCACCCCCAGGGAGCTTTGCTGCCCACTCCGCAGTGTCATGGGGAGGGTTCCTGCAGCAGCTGGGGAAGGGGTGCTTTTGGGAGACAAAGTCATGCAGCTAGAGCTCTCATTTAGCCTCTCAGTCTTTGGAAGCACTTGGATTATGTTCATAGGGTTTTCTCAGGAGATTCTCTTAGGGCTAGAGGTGTTGGGGAGGGAGAGGTGTGCTGGTTTGTTTTGGTTTTCAAACCAATGTCAAACGTTTTTAGACTAAACTACTTAAGTTGAGGAGATGAAGTTTTAAGAATCACCATGAAATATTGCAAAGGGCTAGTGATATTTCAACAGCAAAATTGTGTATTAGATGCAGCCTGGACACTCGTTCTTCACAGCTCCTGTTGTGGGGAATGGCAAGGACACTTGTGCAGAATCCCTCTGAAAGGAGAAAGCCCATGTCCTGATGCCCTAAACCAAACCTGCCATGTACTGTCAGAGCACATCTGGAGATTTGTGCAATTAGACCCTGCATCTGCATACCCATATAGGCATTTTTTTCATTAACTGTATAGTTAACTATATCCAATTAGCGAACACCGACACACCCAAAACATTCAAAAACCTGTCATGGGAAATTGCAAGCATAGCTTTAGGTATTACTCTCTTTCATGTCTGAAAGATTCTCAGATACTTTGCTGCACTGATAGATACTGTTAGATCATAAGAAAAAATGAAGTTACCCTAGGTTGGTGGGAATAGTTTGCATCTGTAGATGAATAAGAAGTTCGGCTTCTCTGAGTACTTGTCCTGAGCTCTGATTTAACCTGATGCAAATCATTTTTAAAAGACCACACCTGAGATTAAACCCACTACTACTGCATTGTGCCATACTGGGGAAACTGTGATCAGAAGCATTTGAAACTCCCCTGTATCTCAGGAACTCCCTTAGTTATGCTCCTGAGATAAACTGTAACTAAGGGAAGGAGGCTCTGGCCACCTTATTTGCAGAAATGTGCTGACAACCTTTGTAATTATGCTCTGCTCCTACTTCTAGGCTCCTGAGGGATCATGTGTTGATTACAAAATAGCCTATGAAATTGTATCATATGAAAATCATGAGAGTCACTTCATAGTTAGGTGAACAGATTTCTTATTGCTCCTTCATAAAAATTTCTCCTATAATATCAAGGTCTCATTAATATGTTGAAAAAAACCCACATTTGTACATTTCATGCAATCTAGCTGAAAAGCTTTGTACCAAAGTCGTAATACTCCTTAGGAGGCTTTTCTTACAAGGCCGTGGGCCAGAAATCCTGATTCACTCTAAATGCAGTAAAACTTTAGCCTACTGCTGTTGCACAGAAAAATTTTCATCACTCTGGATGGCTGGCAAGATTTCCACCAGAAAGGTACAGCGTTTCCATCAGAAGATTTACACTCTCTACTGACACAGAAAAGCCCAATGTGGGGAAGAAAGCTGGTGATTCTTTTTTCTGTGTATTTTGGTTGTAAAGTTTTGCTAGAGCTCTTTCTTAAAATGAAAATGCCGTACCATACGTACATGAAGAACATGAGCTGATGCCAAGCTATACCAGTCGTCTGGAATTGCCTGTTGGATTCGTACTTGCAGTAAATTAGTGTATGACGATTTTTATAACAAATTATGAAATGCCAAGTAATTATTAATTATTGGACACTTGTTATACATTATTGCCTATCAGTGAGTGATTTCATCTGGTCTGAAACTACTGCAAATACTCTAAAGCAAGACTGTTTAAGAGTAAGACGGACTTCATAAAATGGAAAGTAAAAGGATGGAAAAAAAGAAAAGAAGAACTATTTCCAACTTTTTTAAAATTTGCTTGGCACTGAGGTTCAGTGAAATTCTTGTTAGAGTTTTCAGAGCCCTGTAGGAGACCAGCCTTCCATGCAGAGCTGATTACATGAAGTCCTCGTATGTTGCAGACTGCCTGCCAACCCATGTTCTCACCAACATATAGGTCCATCTGCATCTGCAAGAGGAGTGGACTAGCAATGAGAGAAGAAATTATTTTGCTCTCCTCATTGTCATTAACAGACTTTTGTTAGACTTTCTGTATTGAAGAACAGTAATTGTTGTTAACACTGTGAGGAATACTGAATCGGCAACTTTGACTGGCACTGAAGTCACATTTAATGACTCTGCTTTGGCAGAATCTTTACAGGAGTTTTACATCAGGCCAGATTTGTTTCTAAGTGTCCCAAAAATCAGTGTGCTTGATCAACCCTCACCTTTCTGACTGCTGCTTTCTTCCTTATTGTTGTATTTCACCATTTGCCCTCCAATAAGAGCAGGAGGATTCCTTTGCTGGATATGTTGGCTGACCTCCCACATGCTGTCTTAATTTCCTTCTAACAAGACTTTTCAAATGTAGAGTTGCAATTTAATTGCTGAGAGACATTTGGGCAAGCATAGTGATAACAGGAACAAGGGACTCTGCGGATGTGACTATTTGTCACCATAATCCCACCATTCAGGTGGAGATGATCAGCTGGTCCAGCTTCATGTAAGTATTGCTTACACTCAAGGCTGTAAGGCTTCTCAAGTTGAGAGTGTAAGTTTTCTGTCCAATCGGAAAAATAGGACTCCATGACCTGGATCTCTCAAACATCACTGAATCAGCACGGACAAGTCCTCCACCTTTTGGGTTTCATTTTGATTTGTGTTCGATGACGCACTTGCAGCTTCACTTAAGGAAGGATTTTACTTCAGTTACACATCTGCTATCGACAGCCAGCTAATCACAAACATTTGAAATCTTTGGGCCAAGAAGTCCATTAGTGTCATTTCAGTTGACATGTACTGATTTCCTGAAGGCAGTTGAGGATGTGGCAAGTTACACAGACCTGTCTTGCTACTTCTTTTACCTATGGATGGCTTAGAGTGCATAGCTTCTACTAAAAGTCCAGTTGTTTTCTTCTCTTGGATCGCAGGTAAATTTGTAGGTAGGTCTTTTCCCATTTTGTTGGTATTTCCCCTCTTCCTTCTTAATCATTAGTGGTGTTGGTGTTCTTTTTTCTTTTTGTTTGTGATCTGTTTTCTTAACCTTCCTTTTAATACCCTTTTTGACTCATTTCTCTGTGCTTTCTGCAGAAAGCATTTTGTTTTTATTCCTAGGCAACATCTGACCACCTGTTCTGTCTTTCCTGCTTGTCACCATGCTCCCTGCCAGAGTCAGCACAATAAGTCAGGGAGAAACAAATGTCTTGCTTGTCAGTGCCTTTTCTACTTCCTGCTGTCCAGACTTCAAGGGTTAGTTCTCACTCAAGTTTAAATCACAGGAATCCTAAAGAGGGATTTTTTTCCCACTTGCCTTAAACATCCTTCCTTCATTAGGACTCTTTTCCAAATCAAATTATGAGATTTAAGTCTGACCTTGCCCAGGTGAGTAATCAAAAGAATTTTCTTTGTTACACCCCAGAAGGGCTTTTATTTTCCACTGAACAAAAATAATTTCTTTCTTGCTGACCTTCAGCTGTCTTAGAAGCAAATCACAGCAATTAACAGATAAGACTCATATTCTGCAGCTTGGTTGCCACTTGACGGCAGGATTTTGTCAGCACTTAGCTGCTTTTTCCCCTTCCTTGGGGTGGCGTTTCTGGTGGTAATCACCTCATCTATCAATTACAGTGGGTGTCTTCTCAACCAGGGTTGAGACTCTGCAGACTCCTGTCACTGTTAATAGTCACACTCATACCACGGGAAGGTATTTCTGGTGTTTTAGGAGAGTAACAGGTGCAGAAATCTGGTATGGAGCATTTCTACCACCAAAAGAATGACAGACAGAAGAAGAACTGAATGAGGAAACATGCGTAGGGTTCAGGGAAATGGCAAGTTTACTCAGTGATTTTTGAGGCTACTTCCAACAACTCTGGCCCTTGCCCAGGGTAAGCCACCCACTTGCAGTTTTCCGCATGTAATTTCTCATGCTGCAAACTGATCGGGAAGTCGGATGTAGCCAAGTGCAGCTCATTTAGATGTGTACAGCTAGTTTAAATAAACTGAGTGATTGTCTGTACACCAGGACAAGTCATTCTATTGCTGTCAGTTTTCTGGCAGTAGGACTAATATTTTTCAGTGTTCTAGCTGCACACTGCTGTCTCAGCTGCCCTGAGCACCTGTGGCCATCTTCACCCTCTCAGCAGATACGAGCTCACAGTCCCTGAGAAGCCCCTTGGTTCAGTTTGTGGCTTGAAGCTAAGATGACAGATTCCAGGGAACGATCCAGACTTTCAGCAGATGCAACTAGTGAGTAATATCTATTCTAGAGCCTATCAAGCACGAATCCTGGCTTTCTGCTAGAAGTAACTGTCTGTTTTTATGTATGTATTTTTTATTTGAATCCTTGGCACACAGGGACTGACTGGAGTTTTTCATATTCCAGAAAGCGAGCAGCAAAGGCAGAATGTAGCAGTTTTCTCTCAACTAACAAACTATGCTTTTGTTGATTTATTGTTTATTTTGCTTCTGCGTTAAAATGTGGTGCTTAAGAACTCTATTTTAATTGCAAATGAAAGAAACATAGCCTTCTTGCTTCAGCGGGACAAATGCCGTCTTCCAAGAATGACTGAGAGGAGAAGGCTCTTTTGGCTTTCTCCTCGGAAGCTCTGGGGAAGATGAGGAATACGGAGGAGCTCAGTAGTGCCGGGGCTAGCGGGCTGCTCGGTCGGGTTTGTGGGGAGCGTTGTGACTCAGCTGGCGCGGGAGGCTCCCTGGCACCGGCGCGGTGGCCGCGTGGGACGGCGGAGCGGGGGCTGTGAGCGCCGCGCCGCGTGGGAGCCCGCAGCGGCTCCTCGGAGCTGGGGCGGCTCAAGGAGCCAGAAAGGCAAGCTCGTTGTCCTGTGTACATGATTTCTCCGTAACCTGTTTTCCCTTCCCCTCTCTAAGACCGGTGTTTGTTGCCATAGTGAGAGGACAGAGCTCAGACAGCAAATGCTTGCTTTTATTTGACAGAAGTCTAAATAAAAATAAGGGCAGAACAGTTCTGCATAGTCCTAGAGAGAATCCTTCTCTGTCTTCAGTGTTTGCCTCTCATCCAGCGAAAACTGACACTCTTAGAAAGAAATGTGCTCAGCATGGCACATTGTAACCCGCCCTGGGGAACCGCACTAGGGACTGGAGCTACTGGGACATGACAGAGAAAGAGGGAATACGAAAAGAAGATGCAAAAATAGAGAAACTGTAGTTCATTTCCTGGCTGAGAAGGGTAAATGGTGTGGGAAGGAAGAGAAGAGAAATATACCCGTACTGCCTGCAATAGCATGCTGTGACCTCTCCAAGGCAGAGGAGAGCAATGCCAAAGCCAGGAAGGAAGGACAGGCTTCTCCCAGGACTTGAGCTAGCAGTGATGGGTTTGTGGACCTCTGGAGTGCTCTAACATAGAAATTGTATGTGGTGCATTTGTATCCTAGGGGTCTAAGAAAAGGTTTGTGTTTGATTCATGTGCCCTGCAAGTCAGCAACTAGGCTTTCCTATCTACCAAGATCTTTCTACATAGTTTTTAATCTAAATACAAGTAGAAATGCACACTATGACGTGTATAGCTATCTTCTTTTCTGTTCTTACCACCTAGAAAGACTCAGGCAAGATTTTGCCTCTGTGAAATCACCATCTTCATTTGTGACAATGCCATGAAGGGAAGACTACATAGGCAGAACAGTGAGCTAGTAAAAAGAAAAACAGTCAAATATGTCCAAAAAAAGGAAGACAAACATCCAGGTACAGAAGGCATTGATCATGATGCCTGCATGATCAATGGGAGTTTTGCCAGTGACACAAATGGGAGTGAAATGGCAGGAAGGAGAATGGGAAATATTTGCAAAGAAGTGCATCAGCTTTGTATGTATAGAAGAAAAAGCAGCTGCATTAGCAACTGTCCCATTAGAAAGCGCTCAAGGAAATCGAGATTCATTGCTTCTATCTTCCAGGCATTAATTGTATATTTTTACTCTAACTTCCAATTAGAACATTTAATCGGTCCACACGCCTTTTTTCCCCACCCTCTATGCAATGCAGTAAAGGACAGAAGTTAAGTTTAGAAGAAATAAGAGAAGTCTCACACAGCAAAGTGTATGAGGGTGTTCTTTCTTCAGAGACTGACCAAGACTCCAGCAGTCCCTCCCCTGCAAGTGCTGTCCTGTGTCATGGGCAGACCAAGAAGTGATGCTGTTGTCAGTGTCTCCACTGCACATGCAGGGAGACCCCATTTAAACACGACCTTCACTGCTGCATATACATCAGGGACAGGTATCAATCCTCAGCCATCTCACTCAACCACATCTCTGCCACTACCCAATTTGCAAAAGTTCTATGAAGACTTACCAAACACAATGGGTGGGATGTTAAACTCAATTTGCGAATTTGGAGGCCCCTTCCGAAAACATGATTCCTGATAGTAAAAATTTGTGTTGGAAGATACAACAGTGTAAGTGGTCCATGACTTCTTGCATTGGCAAATGAGCAGTGACTGCTCTGGAGTACCCTGCATGACCTACAACTGGTGACTTGAAACAGTGGCTTGGCAATTGCAGCTGAAAGCAAAACTTACCAAAACACCAGATACTGCGTTAGATTTGAGCTTTCTGGATCACCAGAAGGTTTTCCTGATTAAATAGAAGCATATTCTCTTTGCTTCTATTGCGTGACTATTGCTTCACATGCGTGACCATGACTCTACTAATCAGCTACATTTCCATATGTGATATGATCCTCTTCATTAACCAGATTTGTTCCTTCATCTCAGTTCTCTAAAATATTAGTTTTGCTGAACTACTAATTCTTACTTTCCCACAGTCAGTTATGAAAAACTGGTTTTGAAAATATTGCTTTCCTGTGAGCTGTCTCAGCCCTTTGCAGTAATGATATCCTAAAATACTTCTGGAGACAAATGTCCACCCTTTATTACAGAAGCAGATGCTCCTTTTAGTAGTGAAGGGACAGATACTTCCGTGTCACCCTCTTTGTCAGTAACATGGGAAAATAAAGCAATACTGAAATACGGTTGCAGCAAAGACGTCTGGTGTATAATGTTCCCCTCCTTCATGTGAACAGTATATTTGTGGGGTTTTATATGAAATAAATTCTGCATATAGAAAATGGAATTGTTGCACCAGAAAAGAGCAACAAATCAGAATATTACGAGGATAACCAGAGGATTAAAATAGATTAGGCAATAGAAAATTGGGTAAAATGTAATTGCACTTAAGGCAGAGTGATATGATCTTTTCATGTAAACTAGGAATTCATAGGTTTGAAATGAAAAAGGAGAAGAAAACCGAAGTGTGTTACTCAGCGACAGAGTCCCTGTAAGCAATAATTATCGTGCAATTGTGAAAGAATCGGATTTGGTTCTAACGTAGCATATGAGGCATAATCAGAAAAAAAAAGAGGAAAGTATAAAAGTCATTGTACAATATAGATTATTTGAAATAATTCTGGCTCTCTGTGTGCTAGAAACATTAAATAAAATTAGAATTGGTGCAGGGAGTGAGGATGACCAGAGGAATAGATGTTAAAACAGTTGGTTGGTACAGCTTAGCAGACTGGCTGGGTGGAAACCGGGAGAGCATATGATAGTGCTCTATAAATGCATAAAGGACATATGTAGTCAGAATAAGAAGAGACATTTAAGCAGAAGAATCATATAAGCGCAGAACAAATAAATACATATTTTAAGATGGAAATCAGGGGAAAAGTGTTTCTAATTGTTGGTGAGATTCTGGAAAAGCCTCACATAAGAGGTAATTTCAGCAGCCTGAACATGATGAGGTTATGAGAAGAAGTGTGTAGTACGACTACCTGAAGTTGCAGAATAAAGGACCCCGGACTTTCCTATTCCATTTCACATACTGTGTTTTCTCACTTTCACATACAAATCAGCGAAGAGGAGACAACAAAGGTGTACAAATGAACAGCAACCTCAAACCAGCAGTCCAGTTGTACACCACACCCATCCATGCTCTGGCAAGATGAACAGCCGTAGCCAAATAACCATGTTCATGTCCATGGCTTTTCTTCAGACAGCGTGTAAAGAGTCATCGTCTGTCACCAGGGAGTAAATTGTGTGAATCACTGTCTTCCAGTTAAATGTCACCACTGCTGCAATATCTCAGACAGCCACTTATAGGAGGCATCCTTGGTTGGGGCCCAGCAGCAGAAGCCTGTGCAGCAAAAAATAGACACAGTGTCCTCCCTCTGCTTTACACCAAACTGCTACAAATGCAACACTCAGTTGCTAATGTGACAAATGACAAATTCAAACTGTGTTTAACTGATTCGAGCCTGTTCCGTAAAGTTTCTTGTCACGGCAGCAAGTTCCCTCCCTGCAACAATTTCTGTCACAGAAGAATCTAAGCTGCAAAGGGTCTGGGATAGTAGTAATAGAAAATTACTGGTTTATAGTAAAATACTCAAAATATTTGCATTGACTCTGCTGCTGGCTCTCTGAATAATCATTCCCTGCCTTAAAACAGGTAATTATTTTCTTCTGTGTCACATGAAAAGTGCCCTTTCTTGTCTCGCATCACAGATTTTCAATTCCGATTAAGTTGCAACCACAGTTCCATGTGAGGAATTGTACTTTCTCAGAACAAAGCAGTTTTCTACTGTACACTGTAAATGTGTTCTCCACGGCTGAGTTGCAAAAGCTGCAATTCACCCTCAGCACTCAGTTATGCATAGTGTGTGGGGAAAAGCACTGAATTAAAATGACAGAATTGTCCTCGGGTTCTGAATATTATACTAAGCATGCTTTGGCATCTTATATTTAGAGTGAGTTATTTTATGCTCGTTTCCTCTTGACGCAATTTAGTTAATAGCCAAATTCAGTCACAAAACCACTTGTAAATAAACACCTTGTTACAGATTACAGTGTTTTCAGTCTCATGGCTCTTTAGCTCAGTCTATCAGCCAATAAAGCCTGCCAATACAGTCTATTAACTTCTGTCGTGTTTAAGTGTTTTTATACATTAATGGACCAGCTTGTAATTTCACCATATAGGCTACACACTCCTTGATATACAGCATATATGAGATAAATAAGTGTCCAAAGAAGACATTTGTATTGGGTGTTCACTGTTGGTTTCTTCCCATACTGCCCTCAGATGCAGAAGCTGCCCTGGGAGATGAATGTGCCAGGATAAGTTATCTGGGGCTCATAAAATCTTTTTTAGAAGATTGAAATAAAGTCAGTGCTTGCAAAAGACAAATCAATTGTGACATTTCTGAATAGAGTGCGATGCATTTAATTAGCACAAGACATACTGGCAAATGCTGAATTACCCAATAAATCACTGAATGCTGGAACCCATACAGAGCTGGGAATCAGCTGTCTTGTGAGATGTACAGCAAGTGATAATAGGAAGATCTGGCCATTTCTCCTCCATTTTCTGCTAAATTTCTTCCATTTTGACATTTGCATGCCAGACCATTTTAATTATTTTGAAGTATCAAAGAATTTCTCCAGCCTAATCTGAGAAATCTGTGTCATTATCTGTGTCTGCTGAGGAATGAAACATATTTTACAATATGCTATAGGTTTGCTATTCAGTTGGAGGCAAATGGTGGAAATTTAGCCTCTAGGAATAAAGTATTTATAAGAAAATGTACAAAGCTGGTCTCAAGAGAAAGTGTTGTAGGACCAGGCCCTGTAGTGACAACTGACATTGGCTTTGATCTTGGGGTCTCCCTTTGTGATGAGCAGAAGGGGCTCCAGGCTTTTTAGGTCTGTGAGAAAGGGGAGCAGAGAAGAGGCTGAGCTTCAAGGTCTACATGTGCTGTCATGCTTGAATGTCCTGGCCAGCAGCTCTCTGTTCCCTCCAGCAGAGTTACAGCCCTGGCTGGGTGCATGTAGGCAGAAGTGTTGTCCTTAATGCGCGGTGCCTGTGCGCTCACTGTGCCCTCGCAGAGCTGCCGATCCACCCGGGGTGCGACAGGAGTGCTTTGGTAGCCATTTAACAAAACTTTTATTAATGTAAAAGAAATCTTTCCAAGTGTTTACAACCTCCCTACCTGAACGCCTTCCTTTCATCTCACTTCCCTCTGCTTCATTTCTAAACATTACAAAGAAATCTAGTGGCTAGAGTAGTTTTCCAGAGACTTGAGCACCTGAGGTACTTAAGAAACAAGCCAAAAAACCAACCAAACCAAAGAAACCCCAACAACAAAATCAAACCCCAAATAAGTTCTTAAGATTCTAAGATGTATATATATGCTTTTTTTTTTGTATTTTGCACTTAGTATATTTGTATTTACATCAGATTCTTGTTTGCTTGTTGATATAAAGCTTAATCACAGCTTAAAAATAGAGTTGTTTAATGGAAAGTGATTTTACTATTTCAGAAAACTTAGCTCCAGGCTAGACTGAGTTGTATTTAGGAATAAAATACAAAAGACTTGCACAAAAGTACCGCTAATATTGTGCCTACAGTGAAAGAAAACCGCATATGCAACTACAGCCATGGGATAAGGATTTCGTGCTCATTAGACGGCCTGTGACTTTTGAAATTTGGCATTTCATGATATTCCACCAAGCAGGAGTGGCCTACAGTCTCTGCCCAGCATCCTCTATTAGGCAAAAGACCAGAACACTGCCTCTTCTTGAGAAGAAATATAATTGTTTTTTGTGTTGCTTGTATTTTTTGATATTCATTAAAATCTGTATTTATCACCAGTATAAAACTAAGTATAAATTTAGCCTTGCTGCCTAATTTCTCTATTTCTTCTGGCTGAATATGTTCAGTTCAACATTGACATAGAATATTTTGTAGCCCATCTTTCTTCTGTAGAGAGTTTATTCTCTTGTCAGTTTTACATGGTCCCATGTTTATTTTCAACCTAGTAGTTATCACTCCCTGCAGCAGATGATCTAAGCCACTCTACCAGCCTTACAAATGAGAGGTACAACTCAGATGACACTTGAGGCTTCTTCTTATCCTCAAGGAGTCAGCAGGGTGTTCATTGGTGCTGGTTGAGGTTGCCCAGGAGCAGAATTGTAAAAAAAAATAGACTGGGAGTCTTTTGTTTCTACTCTGTTCTTATAACATCAGCAGCCTCCAGCTTTTGAAAATGATGTTAATTGTTACGAGTAACCTGGAGAGGAGAAGGCTCAGGGGAGACCTTATCACTCTCTACAACTCCATGAAAGGAGGTTGTAGCCATATGGGGATTGGTCTCTTCTCCCAGGCAACCAGTGACAGGACAAGAGGACACAGCCTTAAGCTGCACCAGGGGAGGTTTAAGTTGGACATTAGGAAGAAGTTCTTCACAGAAAGGGTGATTGGGCTTTGGAACGGGCTCCCCAAGGAGGTGGTAGAGTCACTGTCGTTGGAGGTATTTCAGAAAAGACTGGATGTGGCACTCAGTGCCATGGTCTGTTTTACATGGTGGTGTTGGGTCATAGGTTGGACTCTATGATCTCAAAGGTCTTTTCCAACCTAGTTTTTTCTGTGATACTGTGAGCAATTAGTCTTTGAAATTATTGTTGTAAATAACGATAATTTGTGAATATATACAATCATTCTTGCTGAAAATTTCAGCAGAGTTAACACAAGCCTTTAAAATCACATCCTAGTACTTTATAAGTAAGAAAACCAAGATCAAAGCAGCAATCTGGTAGATGGGTAAACATAAGAGAGGCAAAATCCTTCTATGCCCTCTCTACCCTCTTCTGCCTAATCCTACAGAAGGCTGAGTTCCCTCAAGCTCCAGGGGCTTCAAAGATTTTTCTTCCTCTAAATTTCACTAGTTCTCCTGAATGTTATGGTCTTTGAAGGCAATGAAGCACACTGATTACTCTATTAGCCATTAAGCAATACACTGCCTTCCCTTTTCTGTAATGAGTGGGTGATATCTCTGCTTTGTCTCTTTATGAAGTGTTATAAGGCCACAGAGTTGGAAACAGATGTAATTTGCATTCCTCTGCTTCTCTGGGTCTTTCCTTAAGTTTGGAACAGGAGAACAACGAAGCAAAGATGAGTCCTTTCTATTATTTATAAAGATGATTATATCGTCGCTTCCTCAGGTACTGAGGAGTTCATCACAAACGGTCTGCAAAAGGCCAAGGACCTAGAAACCCGTTACTGTACTTTTGCTCTTAGTGTGCTTACAAAACAATGTTTTCTGCAAAGGAATAAATGGTTAGAAATTCTTAAGCTTCCTAAAGTGGAATTAATGTGTGTAAACTAAGTTGATATCAGAGGGACTTCCATGTTGGGGTGTTGCTCAGGTTGGGGCTGTCCAAATAAGGGATGCTACTTTTCAAGCACATCCTCATCTACGTGTCTTCCAAACAGCAATTGTTATATTGTATCCCATAGACCTTTATGGTGGAGTGACAAAATGTAGTTATGCAGTCTCTGGTTCCTTGGTCATCAGCATGAACAAAATTGGAGCTTCTGTTGCAACTCTCCAGTCTTTTGCTTCCAGTGTAATTCTGCATTATTTCATTGGTAGGCACTACATCAATTCTTTTTTAAAGTTGATTGCAAACCAGCACCTAAACCCTTTGTGAGCCTCTGTGTCCAAAACCACCCGTTCAGAATTACAGAGCACTGTCAAAGCAAGCATGACATCCAGCAAGACCACATCCCTCTGCATCCCCTTCATTCCCCATTGCAGTGCGTGCTGGGGAGGTGACCCAGTAAATTCCACTGGGGACTGGAGCTGAAAGTGCTCTGAGAGGGAAAGGGCTTTTGATGTGAGTGCTGCCCGAATCCTTCCTCCCAGCTCTCAGGCCCTGGGGCTTTCAGATCAAAGCTGAAGCATTACTGCAGAGAGGAGAACAGTTTGCCAAAAAAAAAAAGGAAAGTCTGCCAAAAAGAAAACTCACTGAACATTCAGGCTGTGTTTAAGAAGCATCAGCCTTCAGTTCTCGCTGGAAGCAGCTCGGTAGCCCATGCAGACCTGCTTGCCATGGGAGCACCAGTGCCTTCTCCCCTCCCAGTGCTTCCTACAGCTCCTGCAGTCTGGCCTTGGAATAGGGAAGCTGCCCCAACCCAGAGAGGGAGTCAGCTGTCAGCTTCTGATCCTGATGAAACTCAGGACAGAACAACAGACAATGCTCTGCTGAAATTTTCTATCACTTTGATTTAAAAATTAATAGTGCTGAGATAAGCTGTGGGCGATGATTGCTAAAAATTGACTACCAAATTTAGACTGCTATCTTGGAGTAGCCAAAACAAAAATTTTTGCCCTTTCCTACTAAATCCTGATAAACCTTTCATGACAATTGTGTTACTATTCTGTTCCTCTCCTCCGTGTCTCTAAGTCATTTGTTTTTCTCCTTTGTGCAGTTTTGAATACTCATCATGATGTTGGTACTTCCCAGTTGGGCGTCAGAAGCACCCAGATCATTTTGTGCATCCTTGTTTGTGTCTCTGCCATTAGCAAAAATTTTAAGCATGCTACATCCCAAGACCTGTGTTTTGGGATTTCCGCCAGTAACTTTCCTGTTCCTTTCCTCATTGCTATTGCAGTCAGTTTCTGAGCAAATCTATGATTCTTACACAAAGGACGATCTCTTCCAGCTTAACCATTCCTCATATGGCACCATATGTAGATTATCTTAAATTTGGGTAAATTAAATTTAGGACATTTCATCAGCAATTAGCATACAAACCCCCAAAATATCAAGACAGTTTGGCTTTATGTATTCTGGAAAAAAAAAGTATTTCTATCTTATTTCCTACGTGTTTCCATATCTTCCACTTTTCTTTCCTTAAGAATTCTTTCTCAACTCTTGCATACTGCTGATGAGCCTCATAATTATAGATACTCAATTAATTGATGCTTGATGCGTGATACATCACTTGCTTGACTAGTTCACTGGAGACTCTTCCTGGGGAAATTCTAGTCCCTTCTTTTACATATTTGGAGCTGTAGGGATTTGGTTTCCACTTCAAATGTGCTATTTTCTATCTCCCTTCCTTCACTGGTGCTAGTGAGAATTGAATCTGGCCTTTTGTTGGAAGCAGCAAGCGACAGCGTGTACACAAAGCTGGGAATTCAGAGAGGGGCAGATGGGATTTCAGAGGCTGTTTTTGATAATTTGTCCTTACACATTTGTCCTAGTACACATGAGGCATAACAGTAAGCACAAGAAGGGAAAATTAATCATCTTAATCAATTTGTCTCCTGGATGCTCCAATGAGGGGGGTCCCTTACAGGCTGCTGTCCTTGTAGAACTCAAGCCCCATGTGTCACCGTATGTATTTCACTCTGTAATGCGTGCATTTCCTTTTAGAGAAGCTAACTGTGAGCTTCATTGAGTATTTTCTGGATCATAGATATCTGACCTACCTGGGTTGGAGCAACTGTCTGGTATCAACACAGGCTGGGGGATGAATGGATGTGGAGCAGCCCTGCCCAGAAGGACCCAGGGGTGCTGGTGGATGAGGCTGGACATGACCCGGCCATGGCACTCACAGCCCAGAAAGCCAAACGTGTCCTGGGCTGCACCAAAAGCAGTGTGGCCAGCAGGGCAGGGGAGGGGATTCTGCCCCTCTGCCCTGCTCTGGTGAGAGAGACCCCACCTGGAACACTGCATCCAGCTCTGGGGTCCCAGCACAGGAAGGTCATGCATGCGTTGGAGCAGGCCCAGAGGAGGGCCGCAAAAATTATCAGAGGGATGAAATACCTGACTTGTGAGGAAAGGCTGAGAGAATTGGGGCTGTTCAGCCTGGGCAAGAGAACGCTTTGAGAAAACCTAGCAGTCTCCATGTACCTAAAGACAGCGTATAAGACAGCTGATGACAAACTTTTTAGCAGATCCTGTTGTGATAGGACAAGGTATAACGGTTTTAAAGTGAAAGGGGGTAGATTTTAATTGGATCTAAGGTAGACATTTTTACAGTGAGGGCGGAGAGACCCTGGAACAGGTTTCCCAGAGAGTTGGTGGATACGCCAGCCCTAGAAACACTCAACGTTACACTAGACAGGATTCTGAGCAACCTGATCTTGTTGAAGATACCCCTGCTCATTGCAGGGGCTGTTGGACCAATGGCCTTTAAAGGTCCCTTCCAACCCAAACTATTCTGTGATTCTGTGATCTTCATAGTCAAGAATATTAATTTCTAGTTCTCTTTCTGCAGTTCCTTGCACTAACGAAGAAAAGTAAAGCTTTAATTGGTTATATCAAGACTTGAGTATTTTCTATCTTATATTTATTGCATGTATTGTATCTTCAAAATACCTTTCTTCTTAGCATTCCAAATGAGTTGGCATTTGACAGTATATATATATTTTGGCAGAGATGAGAGCAAGTTAACAGGCTGATGGCATTTTAATTATTTTATTGAGATGGCACTGGCCCAGCATGCTTGTTGGAATTTACAAATGTGCGTTGATTTATATTTTATTTTGTAAACCGGGCCCAAGAGGCTGACTAATTAGAAACATGACTCAAAGCTATAAGGGGTACTTATTGATTCAGATCATGAAAAGACCAGAATGATCAAAAGCAAACATCTATCTCCCTCTTCATCTGGGGTTCAGGAGGTTAAGTGCCATTTGTCTCAAATCCCTGGCATTAGCTCTCTCTCTGTAATGGAGAAGACTATTAGCATCTACATCTACTTGGTTTTAGAATGTACTGTATTATTCAAAACAGTGTGCTTTTCATGATTAAACAACGCATAATAATCTATTATCAGCTCCTTTCGTTAGCTGGTATTTTGGTTTTTTCTTCCCTTAATTTATATTTTTCATTCTATCTATTTAAAGTTTGAAATGTATGGCTTCATTTTAGAAAAAATAGCATGATTGGCTAAATAGACAGGTTTTGTGCTGCACATCTAATTAACATACCATGGCAGCATCTAATCACTTCATTAGTTACTTGGGACCAATTTTAAATGGCATCAACACTCTGTGTTGCCATAATGCAGAAAAATGCTAAAATGTTAATGCATTCATGGGATAGTGACAGAAAAGGCAAATCAGAAGTGCTTTATACTGTTTGTGCTGCTCAAGGTCTTCTCTGGAGCCTGGCTTCAGGACTGCAAAGGAAGGCAGTGTGCATGCTGAAAACAGACATTGAATTCAAACTCTTCTTGAATGCAACTGAGAGAGAATTTGTTTTCTGGGGAAGAGAGCAGGAAGCATCTGTACCTGCCTCCTGCCAGGGTGGGACCAGCTTTGAGCTGATCTGAGTACATTCTCCTGTGCCACCAAACCACTGCAGAGGGACAACGTGTTTTCATGGGTGTCTCAGATTTTTACACACCCTTTTCAGACCGAAGAGCTTAATGTAAGAAACGTGATTTACTTTTTAGCATGTAAAAAAGCACACATAAATGTCAGGGTCTTTTGAGTACTTTTCTGTTGCTCTGCCTGTGTTGTCTCACCATGGTGCACACGGAAAGCAAAGCTAATTGCATTAGCACTGGGGTGCAGTGAGAAGCATATTGGAGCTGGGCTTGGAAAGCGGAGCTCACAGGCCTCTGCCTGCTGCAACTGCCTGTGCCAAAGCATTCATTACTATGAGCTGGAAATATTCACACCCTCCCACACACAAGGACTGGATTGAGAAAGTTTCATATTGCAGAGTTACTGAAATTATTAAATAGAAAAACAAAGGATGTCTCATACAGGAGACTGATTGAGGTTTAGCAGTGCTAAAGGGAAGCAGGACTTTCCATTCCAGATCAATGGGCTTCAGTAACAACTGCCACCAAATCATTGCAATCTCATTGCTGCTCAGTGCCACAGCACAAGTGGCTTAATACACTTCTACCTGCAGAAGAAAAAAATAATTTTTTCCAGTATTTTTTCGAATGACAACGTTTATACCCTCAATTGTGAGACCAAGCACTGAGCGACCTCAGCTTTCCTTGCCGCTGCAGGGACCTGAAGGTGCTCAGCATGGGCTGCAGTTGTGCTCTCTGTACTGCACTCCCCTTTCTTCCTCAAAGGTCTGAGTTTCCAGTTGGAGTTCCAGCAGTCACAGGGTGTCAGGCAAAACCCCACTGGGGGTATTTTGTCTGCCTGCTTTGTCCCTGCCCTGTGGGTGGCCATGTTGAACAGGAGTGGGAGCAGTGGAGGCTGAAGACATGGTACCGCGGAGTAACCCGCAGGTTACAGACACAGCTAAAAGGTTTCTGCCTCCCCCTAGTTACTCCATCCCAGCTTGTGACCGGTCATGTAAAAGGCTAAGTCAGGTCAGCTCCAGTTTGCTCTGACTCAGCCTGTTCCATGGCAGGGCTGTAAACCACACTTACACAGCATCTATTTACAAAAAAAAGAAAAAATATCTGCAGACAGCGTTTAAAAAACGGGCTTCTATAACCAAATCTGATTTAGAGTGCAGCCTACGAGACAGCTGATTTAATTGAGCTAATCTAGCAATTACCTCCAGGAAAAAAATTTGTGCATAGGGGATTTAAAAAAAGCTCCCCACAATGAAAAGAAAGGGGAACCACTTCTTGAAGTTTTGTAAAGCAGAAATTTCATTTACAAAGGACTTAGAAGAGATATTGCCATGTGGCTAGAATAGTAGGTTGGAATCATCTAACTAAAGATAGCTATCCACATCTGAGTTGGTCAGCTTGACTAAGTTACAGTCAATGGAGGAGTGCTTGATATGATAAGTAGAGCATAAAGCATGATTCCTTTCTTCCTAAAGGTGTCCAAATTAGATGAATCTCAGTGCTTAAAACACTTGTTTCTCACCAGAAAGGAACCTCCAGTGACTAGCTCAGACATGGATCCTTGCATTATAGATGTGTGAAGTTAAGTGAACAAACCCTTCTCAATGTGACAAATACTTTTGCTTTTTCAAACATTCATACCATTGCTTTTGTTCCATGAAATATTTGAACTGCAGTCACCTTGCCTCCTTACTCTTACTCTTTTGGTCTGTACCTTTTTAATTTCTTTGTGCTGCAAAGGCTGTCAAGAGGACATTGTTCTTTGCCTGACATACCTACTTACTGCAAAGCACTGTGTACACTGCTGTATAAATAACATCTCGGGGAAAAAAATGAATAATTGAAAGGGATGGAAAACTTTGTTCAGTTGACTGAAATAATCTAGTAGAAGCTATATGAGAACAGAGTCTACTGGGACAAAATTTCCCAAGCATATATCCTAGGAATTAATTTTGACAGTTCTGAACAGAGACAAACAATCAACATAGAGATTTAGGGAACACAAGTGGTTAACAACAAACCAGGGGGACCTGCTCCAGCTGGAGAGAAACTTATTGATGTCTGTTTCTAAAAATCTTCCATATCTGGAATTACCAATAAGAGAACTAGTTCATAGCCTGAGAGGAAGAAGAAGCCCATTTCCTTATGGACCAAAGTGTTTTATTTTCAATCTAGACTGTGAAATGTTTGGCAGCACCCTTTCACTTTTCCTGATTGGTGCTGCTGAAACTGCAACTATTTCCATGGTATAGCACTTACTGTCCTACTGCCTGCATTGCCACAAAGACTGGATCACACGGATTTTCCAGGAAGACTCTTTGAGGCTGGGTGAAGGGCTAGTCAGCTTTAGATTGCGCTAGGTGAGGGATCTGTGGTGAAGATTCATGAGGAGTGGATGGCTTTTGAACATTACTATAGATTTCTTCTCTGGTCATGAAAAAAGTGATATCATTTTTCTTTTCCTTTGTGTCCTGTTAAAGGTTTTGTTCTGAGACTTCCTTTGGAGTTTTTCACCTGTCTTATTTAGATGAAAAACTTGGTGTGCTTTTTCCTGTGGTGGTGGGATGACTGTGACTGGATTCCTTACACTCTCCTCCTGCTCCAGCATGGGGTCCCTTCCATCAGAGACAGTCCTCCATGTACATCTCCAGCATGAGTCCTTCTCACAGTCTTCAAGAACTGTTCCAGTAAGGGACTCCTCCATGGGGTGCAGTCCTTCAGGAACAGGCTATTCCAGCATGGGTGTCCCATGGAGTCACAAGTCCTGACAGCAAACCTGCTCCAGGGTGGGCTCCTCTCTCCATGTGGTCACAAATCCTGCTAGGAACCTGCTTCAACATGGGTTTTCCATGGGATCACACATGCCTTTGCCCTTTGGCATCTACATGCTCTGGTGTGGGGTCCTCCATGGGCTCCTGTGTGGACATCCAGGGGCTGCAGGGGAAACTCTGCTCCAGTGCCTGGAACACCTCCTCCCCTCCTTCAGCACTGATGTTTGTGTCTTCAGAGTTTTTTCTCACATATTCTCACTTCTCTCTCTGCCTGCAGATTCAGTTCAGGGTATTTTTTTCCCTTTATTACATGTGTTATCTCAGAGGTGCTATTGTTGCCTTTCCCTGGGCTTAGAATTAAAAGCCAAACACGGTTAGAGGGGGAAAAATGGTTTTACTTCTGTATTTATTCAAGGATCTTTTGGTGCATCACATCTAGGTAGAAAGCACTCCCGAATGCACACTGAGAACGCACACCTGAAACTGTCCAATGCACAGCAACCTCCGCCAATGATTCGCATATACAGTCATAGACCTTGCACATTAGCATATCTATCGAAGATTCCTCAATGAGGGCTCAAGAGAAGCCCCTGTCTTGAGGAACCTTCCCCCTGGAGCGGTCTATCTTAGTTTACAGAATGTGTTCTGGAGAGGACCTTGGTGTCTGGGGCTTTCTGACCCCACTGCGAGGTTTCCAAGATGTTTAGTCTCTTGGCTTAACAGAACTTTGGGTCTAAGCTAGTTATCAGACTTGGGGAATTACAAGTATGTGGGCTAAAAGCACCAAGGATACATGCAAAGCTGTATGAAAGGGTATATGAGAGGGGGTATATGAGAGGGGTATATGAAAAAGCAAAAAATCATCATGGCATCACTATCACCATCATTGACGGGCTCAGCCCTGGCCAGCGACAGGTCCATCCTGGAGCCAGCTGGAGTTGGCTCTGCCAGACGTGGGGAAAGCTTCTGGCAGCGTCTCACAGAAGCCACCCCTGTAGCTGTGCCTCAGCTACCTCAGGGACTGTCTGAAGGAGGTGTTATTCCATTGCACACACAGGGGAGCGCTCAGGAAGAGGCGAGCTGGTGTGCCTGTGAGCAGCAGTGACACCCCAGGCCCGGGCACAACTGGGTTAGGTGCAACCAGGCAGGGTCTCAGCAGAGAAGAACAAGCTCTGCAGCAACAAAGTCTTAAGAAGAGGAGCAGGAGCTGTCCGTTTGGAGAGACCAAGTAGTAGTGTGCTGGGTAACTGGCAAATGCAGGCTTTCAGCCTCCCCCTCTCGTGAATGTGCTTACCCCTGTGGATAACCCCATTTTATCATCTTCATATGTTTGTGTCATTTTTGTCTCACAGATAGACAGGGTGTTAGCAAGGCAAATGCTTCCCTGAAAAGTAGCATCTTCTGTATGCCCACATCAGTACTGTCTTTTTTTAGACTAGAGCTGAGCATTTTATCTTGTTTGAAATAATAACATTTTGGTTTTTTAATCTTTTCCTGCTTTGTATTGAATATAGTGTTTGTGGGGGTGAGACTAGAAAAGAATTTTCTTTTGTTCTAGTGACTGGCATTTTCTGTAACTATTTTCTGCCCATGGCTGTCTTTTTGCTAACAATCAGACTTGGCCCTCCTGTATTTGCTATAAACTGGACTGTGAGATCACCCAGTTGATAAAGCCCTTCAATTTTTGCAGACTGTGCTGGTTGCCACACAATAATAGACCTTAAATTGTAGCTTCTCACTGAATGTATACCCTTAAGAAAAAAAAAGTATTTAACTTGTATCTTTTATATACTTTTGAGCCACTCATAAGGAATTAAGAGAGCCAGTATAAATTTGTAAAGTATCTGTTATGACACATGAAGTCTATCTCCAACAAAACCCCCACATATTTACATAAAAATGCAGCCAGCAAGAAAAAACTCTTTGGAAAATAAATTGCCCAGGATAAGACTACTACTGATCAGTTCTCTGCCCTTCCTTTCCTCTGCTTCAGGTTCTCCCACCACTCCTGGTTTAAAGGGCTGGGCCCGGGAGGCCGGCTGGTCCCTGTATCAGTCAGAGCGACGCACTGAGCCCTGGCGGCTGCTGCCGCCACCCCTGAGGCACCTCTGGAGGATGGCAGGCACAAAGGGGCCTTGGTGTTCCTTGGCACCTCCCAGCCCTGGGGAAAAGCACCACATGGAGACACAAGCTTGAGGTGCTGTCTCTGTGCAAGGCAGCATCTCCTGAACCTCAGCTGCTGCAAAAGGCACATGCACCACAGCCGAGTGGTATTGTCCTCAACTGTGCTATATACTTGAAAATGCATTTATTTAGGTATCAAGATTAAACATGCAATAAAGACAGAGCAGTCATACTTCTTATTTTCTTCAATTTTCTTGTTATAAAGATAATGGTAAAATACCAGCAAAATATGAAATCTAGAGCTTTTTAAAAGCTTATAGCTGTTGGCTGGTGTTCATCATAATTCTTAATGCTAGGTGTGTAGGGAGATAGTCACTGCTGACCTAGAGTTACAGTAGAGTTCTTACAAGAAAATAAACTCAAAATCTTGTAGCAATAAAAAGCCAGGTGCTTATTGTGAGTATTATTACTTTTACATTTCATATAGCTGCTTCATCATGTTCCTTATATTGGCCAGTGATCCTCTAAAGACTTCTCTCATGCCAAGGCACCTCAAATGCATTTGAGGTCAGTCTGACCTTGTTGAACTGCCTGCCAGCAGTTTTTCTTGCCAAGATCAAGGTAATCAGCATCTGGAGGTATCTCTCTCATGATTGCAAGAAGATACTGTATCGCCTATTGTTAAGGTGACAAATAAATCATCCTGATAGATCACTGATCCAAAGTATCAGTATTGCACCTGATTTGGATATCTTTATGTGGCACTGTGGTGCCCTGTGTACATCCACTAAGCCGTGATTATGTACCACAGGATGACCACAGTAAGAATACAGGCTTAGGGTTCCTCCCGTGCACACAGGCCTGCTGGTTTCAGCAGCAGTTTCCACACATGCAAAGGGTGGTGGGTGGCTCCTCTACTTTAAAATAACAAAGAGCTCCTAGATCCTATACCCAGAGATGGTACGACAGTTCAGATTCGTGGAGAGGGCTGTCTAGCAAAATTTGGACCTTCATAGCCTGTAAATGATTCTGAATATGTGGAAGAAGAAGTTAAAAAAATTGTACAAACAAATGACCTGGGAATGCTAAATGATGACAAATTGTAAGTTAGGTGCTAGTGGCAATATTGGAGAATGTTATTAATTAGCTCAAATGGCAAAAGTTTTTATGTATGATATGATGCCAAAGTGAGTGGGTGACAACGGAGGTCCAAATACCAACAGGAATTATTAGTGTTAATACTGCCTTGAAAAGTACTTACCAAACATTGAAAATCATGTTTTCACATTCCCCACTTAACTGCAATCCCTGACAGCTGATTTCCATTTCAGATAAGTTGGCAGAAAAAATGATGGATTTCCCCAGTATCAGATGTTAGTTTGTGTTATTTGTAGATGTTTTCCTTTACTGTCTGATGGCCTCCATGGCTATGGAACCTGTAGCCTTCAAATACAGTTAATATGTCTCACTCTGTATATGCCTAGTTTTCAGCTGGGAAAGATGATGGCATGATCCTAGACAAGGCTAAATGCTACTGGCAGTGGGTAGTTGCTCACACAATATTGGTGTTCCTGTTGTCTCCAGGTTCACCAGGAGACATGATGCCTAAGCTGCCTCAGGGTGGTTGGTCACAAGGGATGTGTAGGGCAGACTCAGAAGTAGCATCTAGACCGTATGAATCCATTTGCCTCCAAAGGACTTGCACCACCTTACATCCCCCCAAAACATCTGTCTCTTCTCCTACAACATCACAGAATGGCTGGAGGGGATCCTGGACATCACATGCTCCAGTGCCTGGCTCAGAGCAGGATTAACTTCAGGTTGATTCTGCCAGGTTACTTGACTGCCCAGTTGCATTTTGAGCATCTTCAAGTATGGGAATTCCAGAAGCTTGCTGAGTTCCTTGTTCCAGAATTTGTTTACTTTCTCTGTTAAGATACTTTTTGACATGTCAAATTTCTCTTGCTGCAAGTTGCGTCCATTTCACAGTTCATCACTGGAAAGAGTCAGGCTCCATGTTCTCCCTATTCTCCCATGAGCTGGTTGAAGAAGACATTTAGATCTTCCCTTAGCCTGATCATCTTCAAACTGAACAAATCCATTTTTTCACTCTCTTTACATATTTATACTCCTGATTTGTGCTACCACCCTGTAATCTTCTTGATGTCCCTCCTGTGGAATCTCCCATTTGTAATGTTTTTACTGTACCAGGGAACCCAGATCTAGATACAGCACACCAGATTTGGCCTCACAACTTCCAGAAAGAGGGGAATAAACACATGCCTCCATCTGCTGGGTGTCCTGTTCACAGGCAGCCCAGCACAGGCCTGCTCTTCCCAGCCCCAAGAGCCCCCTGCAGACTCAGGTTCAGCTGCCCCTCCACCAGTACCCACAGCTGGCCCTGGCCTGTGCTGTTGCAGAGGGTTATTTCATCCCAGATGTATGGCAAGACAGTGATTTGTGAACTAACTGAGGTACCAGAGAGGAGATGATCTGCCTTTTCAGTAAAATTTGGTGTGGTTAAATTCGTTAAAGGGCATACAGGGTGTTTGTAGCACCTCTCCCACCAAACATGATGACATGTGCAGTGTATTTAAAAACTTTCTGTTTAGTGATTTAGGATTAAATGGAAGCCTGCTTTACTAAGACAGACAAGAATTAACTACAGTTTGGAGAGGGTTTAGGTTTATCTGTTAAACCAGATTCACAGTCTTTTATCAGTGAATTGAATATACAGGGGGGGAAAAGGCAAACAGAAAGGAGGAATCATATGGACTACAAAGCTCCTTTCCTTTCTGATTTTCATGAGAACATGAAGACACAAGGTAGCATTACCTCTGTTATTCTCCTGTGTGTGCCGTAACAGAGCAGAATATGGCACAAGGCAGCAGTGAGGCAGCATCACCATCACAGCAGTGGGGCAGTGTCTCTGTGACATGATGGGCCCTCTGTGCCACACTGGCAAGGCTCTGTGCCAAGGTCAGTGCAGGGCAGGAGACAAGTCTGTGGCTCTCCACCTCTCAAAGGCAGTGATATACTGTCACGCAGGAGACATTTGTTCTTGAAAAATTAAAATAAGAGGAAACCTTATGCTCTGAAGAGTGCTGGGACCAGTGCTGGTCCAGAACTGAATAATATGGGGCTTATGTGTTGAGATTGATGCTGCATGACAAGGGTCATGAATTGCCTGTTAAGGAGTCATTCAAATCTCTCCAGCTTGGCAGGCAACATTTTTACAATGAGTGGAAAGCAGATCAAATATTAGACCAGCCTAAAATTTCTCGGAAAGTTGCTGTGGTTTTATGGTCTTTTACCTCTGGGTTGGGTTTTTTTTCAGTTTTCGTTTGGGAGTCAGTGTTTACGTTTCTTTAATTGAAATGAATGGCAGATGACTAGCTAAATTCCTTTAAGAGAGTGTTCCCAGACACGGTGTCAATAAACAGGAGAATTCAGGATCATAATTATCTGTGATCTGTCTAATAGAATAATAATTTAATATAGTAGGCACAGAGGGTCAGCTCTTTAGTTCAAATTAGCATGTCTCCATTGAATTAAATGGATCTCTGACAGACTTCAGGGGTTTAAAAAACGAGCTCAGTATTTTCAAGCAAATTGTGATTTCAAATAGACAGTTCACCTTAAAAAGTGTGTTCAGCAGTGGTACACTCAGACTGCATCACAGAAGAAATGTCACTCTCTGTGGAGTGATTTGCTACTTCTTTCTGTACAGCAGTCTGGAAACATGTGTGAACTCATTATGTTGTTGAAAAAGGAATTTGACAGTGCCAGAAAGTAAATGCTGGTCTTTACCATCAGCAATACACTAAGTGAGGTACAATTTAGTAGAAGGAATTCGTAAAATGGGACAAAACATCTTCTCTCCCATGAATGCAAAAGAATTTTTTTCTGATTCCCAGAACACAACCTGCGTTGATTGGATGACATGACATTAAAACTGCTGACACACTCAGAGATGGGCTGCTTGTTTACAGAGAATTGAAATTCAGATCCATATTGTCTGAGCAAGGCTGGCTGCAGACAATTTCAAATTGTTTTCTTTCCTCTGAACCATTTACCCAACAATGTTTTCCCCCGAGAAGTACTGGCTTCTGCTAATCACACAAAATACGTCTGTGCAGCAAATTCAGAAGCATGTGATGGCTCAGGGGCTTTGTCATCTCTATGATCCACTAAAAACTTTATGTTTTTACATTTTTTTATTTTCAGAAGATAGATCTCTAATAGACTGATCGTCTGGAGAGGCCTGTGGGCTATGAGCTAGGCTGGGTGGTGCTGAAGCCTCATGACTCCACCTCCTGGCTATTGGGAGCTGAACAGAAAATCCCTCTGATGTTTCTGTGGTCAGGGAAGAAGCAAAGATTGAAGGCATTGCAGATAGTTTGGAGAGAAACCCCTGAGCTATGGCGCTCATTGCTGTACTGATTTGTTCTCAAGTTGTACTTGGTTATTGTACATCACAGTCCTGTGTTACTCAAAGGAGACAGGCTTGAAAAGACAGCAGTAATTTTGAAATAGGCTCAAAATTAATTGGCAGGCTTAGAAACTTCCTAATTGTCCATTTGCTGTAAATTATGGAAATTGGAGATAGTTCTGAGTCAGTATGAATTGAAGATTTGTGTGATTTAAGACTTTTCTTCTTTTGAAAGTTCCCATACGACTTGCTGCTGTGTGGAATGTGGTAGTTATTCCACCATCCCAAGAAACACAATTGATTTATGCAAGCACAGACTCAGAGAAACCTCTAAAGCATTGCCTCAACATGAAAAGCATGTTGTGCAATTCCATATTATTATGATACATATGGATCTGTGGAGACCATTTATACTCTGGACTTTGTGCATGGGACAATAAGATGGGATGATACCCTCTGAGGACTGGCCTGTTTGCATACGGCTGCAGAACGCAGTTTGGACAAAGAATGGTGTTGCATCACTTAGGATATGATCTTTTGGAATAAAAGTTTTGTCTTGGAGTGAGACATAAAAACTGTTGAGGTGTTTTATGGCCAATCTGTATTTTGTTGTGATGTCTGAAAATAGTGATAATTTCTTCCTATCCTGTTAGAAGGCTAAAACTTACAATGTTTTCTGTTTGCAAGCTAAGTTTATTTCAAAGAAGATCTAAATGCTTTAAGATATGACAGTTTCAGGCCATGTGAGATCTATAAAATAAGGAACAGCTCAGAAAAGGTTAATGGGAATGAACGGAGGCTCTGACACATCCAGATAAAAGATCTAAGGGACATCTAATTTTAACAGCAGACAGAAAGTTCAAAACAAACAAAGGTGATGATTTTTGCATAATAGGCAGGTAATCTGTGTGGCCTCCTGACTCTGGATGCTGGGACCACTAAGAATTTGAATGGCCTTAAAAACCTGAGTAGATAAAATTCATCGAAAAGAACCCATCAGTATCCATTAAATGAAAAGGCAACAGCTCTTGTTCAGAAAGTCTTTGAGCTACAAAGTTTTTTGGAGTCAGGGACTGAACTTGGGGGAAATAGAAGTGCCTGCTTCCCTTGCATTAGTATTCCTCCTTTTTTGACCACAGACAGGAACAGGATGCAGCAATCAACAAACCGATGGTCTGTCTCAGTAACACCAGTCTTGGGTTCTTATGTTGTGCTGCTTTATTGGACTGCATCTCAAAACTACTGTAAAGACCCATTATAACTGAGAATGGCAAACGGCTAGAGGACCTCTTCTGAGACCTATCTCTTGATGTTAATTTGGTTGTTCACTGAAGTGCTGTTTTATGCCCTAGGAAGTTATGGATCTAGACTACAATGTATTCATTCTATTTATTTTCATTGAAATCCTGAGATACTTTCAAGGAGTTGGTAACAGCTGAATAGGGACCTCATAGTTACCCTAGGGCTGTTTCAAATAAAGATCCCATGACATTAACTTGAGTTTTGAAATTGAGTACCCGTTTGTAAGATCCTTCATCCCTACACTCCAAACCAACAAGACAGAGGTGTGTTACAAATGTCAGATCAAGCTAGACCACTTTGCATTTTCTGAGGTTTGCATATATGCAGTCTTGTCAAACGAAAGCCATAACAAGCTTGATACAACAAAGGACAGAGTGAGCTCCTTATGCTGTTTGTAGTGGGAGCAGCTAAAGCCTCATGCCTCCTATAAAGGCAGTATGTTTAAAGAGACTGGGAAAGATGCCCACGTTCTAGCAATTTTTTTACTTGCCAGTGTTAAACAGAAAACAAGTTATTGCCACAGTAAGAAGTCAGACTTTAAAAATGGTAGAAACATGCATCCTGGACCTGTTATATATACATATATTCATCAGCCTCCACAGGAGAAGAAAGCATATTATAATGTGATTACCCACAGCGAGAAGCTGCTGGAGTGCTAATAGCAATCTGTCCTCTTGAGCTTGCAGAGCTCTCCACTGCAGCCTGGAGACTCTTCTCACTTTAAATTCAAGCTTATTGTCTCAAACAGAAGTTATGTTGCAAAGCACTAAAAGATATTTTAATAAAATGGTCCAGACTAAATAGGAATTAGGAATAGGAATTGTAGGGTTCCTGCTGCCTTCTTAACTGCATGATAAATTGCAAGCCTCTTGCTTCTGTGCCACAGGCTCAGAGAGCATTGTGTGATCACCATTGCTTTTCTGATTTACTTTTCATGCCTACTGGTACCCATATAAAAATATCTCCGTTTATGCTCAGGCTCCCTCAACTTTTCTCACTGGTTATGTAGTGGAACAATCAGATTGGCAGTTAATGTACAGATATATCATGGATGTAATGTTAATTACATGTTAATTCTCTGTCCGTCACATCTGCCACCTCAGTTTGTGCACTTGCTATGAGGCTATTAACCCATTGTCAGGGCTCTGGAAATCAGTTTACTCAGGTGTGCACAAGGCCTGGTTCTGCAATTTTATACAGATAGCAATACCAAAATCTTCTGTTTTCACATAGAGATTGCAGACTATTTTGCTGTGAAGTGCAAGGTGCATGCACCTGTTCTACTGTTGTCTTTTATGGCTACAAGCTACCTCTGGGCAGGAGTAATACCTGGAAGTTTGTTTTCACACAAATCTCTATGACTAGTGTTTTTCTTTGTACAGGTCCTCAGGGGCATCAGGGAGTTGGCTTTCTCCACTGTTCAGGTACAAGTAATGTGGAATTTTGTTTGTTTGAATAACTCACTGAGGACCTTAGCCAAAGTCAACTGAACTTGACAGAAAGCCTGGCTACAAGAAGATTTTGTTTCAGCTCAGGAGTGAAGATTTTGCCCTGAACACCGTGAAACCTGACTAGGTCAGATGGGAAAAATGCCATAGTAAGAAAAGCAAGAGAGCAGACGCGAATGTGTTACTAAAAAGGTAGGGACCTTCATGAGATGCTTTCTGTGCTAGTGAGAAACTGAGCTAGCTAGTCTTCTCCTAAGCCTTGGTCTTGATGGGTTGTAGGTGTAATCTGATGGCTTCTGCTCCTCAGTAAAGAGACTGAACACATTTGAGCCTAAAAAGAGACCCCACCTATGATTTCTTTCTGAGATCCACCAAACAGACAGTTTGAAATCTTTTTTAGTTTGTGCTTCAGTGGTTCAGTTAAATGTCTTTAATCAGGATGTCATACTGTATCAAGGGAAAGAACCTTTGTAAATCTAAGTGTATCATGTCAGCTGTCACTTTTTATTAACTAAACTTGTCAAAAATGCTAGGAATATTTCAGTGTTAAATGCTAACATTTGAATTTACATTTAAAGGGGATGCTATTGTTTTCATTAAAGTGTGTTGTCAGTGTTCCTTATATTTGCATCTTACATTGTACTTAAACCAGTCTTTAACAATAATATCCATGCCAGGCTCAGTCTTTCCCAAGATTTTGCTTGTGATGAGTGCTAAGCTGAGAAGCCTGCAGTCAGCCCTGCAGTTTCCCACCATTAACACTTTACCTGTTCTTATATCTGCATCTGTCATCGCGCAGCATCAAACACAGACAAACTATTTTTAAAAAGATTGATTTTGGTGTAGGTTATCTATATTCTGTATGCAAAAATGTCAGGTCTACCAAAAGCCCCTAAAAGTTCTTTTACAGATACAGCAAGGATAATCACAGCAGAACCTCTAAATTTTGATGCAGCCTCTGTCTCTAACTCCTGCAGTTAACATAAGTATCGTTGGGTGAAGTTACCGTATGTGTATCTTGGTTAATATTTACACAGTGCTTTGGAGACACAGACTATTGAAGTCCTAAATGGTATTCAGACCTACAAAAACTTGCTGCTTTAGGACAAGGATTAGAAATATAGGCCACCTGAGGTGATACAAAACCTCGGTGGGCAAGAGTGTAGTTCAAAGCTGATGTTCTAGTGTGACAGGGTTCTGCTTTATTGAAAAACCCAGAAACACTTTACAATTAGCTGACCATTATGAAACACTGTAGTGTCTAAGTTGTGACATGGTTACAAGGAAAGGACATACAATGACACCGAACAATTGAATCAAATATGCTATAAAATAACAGTCCTAAAATAGTAAATGTTGCAATGAATTATTAAAGTTGCTTATTTTAACATTTTATTTACTGAATTTTGCATTATTAAAATTACAAATCATCAACTCACATTGTGCTGTCATTGAATTTGGCCTCCCTGAGATTTGCTTTGCTCCCATTCAGTCTATCCAGTTGGTTAATATGAACTTGGTACCTGAGTCATTACACCCTTGTGATCCATGCCACTGACTCCTTGTTGCCCATTCTGTCTCATTTGAATTTTCTTGGCTGTGCCAGGTAAGCTTTGCAAAGCTCCAGCACATCATGAATCTCTCATCATGTGTTTTCCCATGTGCAACACCTCTTGTCCTCCATGTCCCAGGGTGCTAAGCTACTGCCTTCTTTCATTTAATTTTATCTCTGGCACTCATCTTTCTGCAGTACTCAAATGAAAAAAAAATTAAAATTGCTTGGTAAAATGAAATCCCTCATGAGATGCCCAGCATATGCCAACTTTCCTGTGATTGTTTTTATACTGTATAAATTTTCATATATTTTTGCTAAATATATAGGATGGTTTCATGTACAGGTCAATCAATGGATTCTTTAGCATGGTAACAAGAAGAGACTACTCCTGTGACATGCCCCAAATGGACCAAGGCTTTGAGATAAAATTCCCTACAGGGAAGGGAGGAATCTGTACTGCTAAAAAAAGGAACACATCAAATAGAAAACTTTTTAGACAGAGTGAAAGCACAAAGGTATAGAAACAGCTCTACCTATACTCTTCTGAGTTGCTGAGAAAAGCCTGGATCTCTCTGTCCCATCCAAGGAAATAACGCTGGCCCAGGTGCAGAACAACATCCCAGTCTGTTCCCGTTTGTGTGTCTCTCCTCCTCCATGTCTTCTCCGATGACCACCTACAGCTCTTCACGGAAAACATGATGTAATAGACACGCAAAAAAAGGAGAATCACCCATCATGATTTAAAGAGACCCTGAGAAGGCAGGTCCCATGGACAATTCTTATATCATCTTCAACATCGTTTCTGTTCTTTGAGGTCAGAGAAACTTGATACAGCTGATTCCTTCTGGGCAAAGCTGCAGCACAGATAATCCCGGTAGCAACAGCATAAAGCAGGGTCTGTCTTCCCTCGTGGCTTGGAGGCTTTATGTTCAAAACTACCTATTTATAACATTTCTCATATGAATGCTAAAATGGTATCTGCCATTTTTAAAACAACACTTATCTGTTCTGGTGAAATCGTTTTATTTTTGAAACTACCTACCTTGTGCACGTAGTCATACTGCTGGCAATGACAGCTGAGCTTTGACTCAAGTCCCACTAGAAACTGTGTTTTGCCATTACACCTCATTTGCCTTTTTCTCTTTGAAACTTCTCCCGATAGATGAACTTTTGAATATTTTCAACATATCAATTCAGTGGCAAGTTTATTTTGAGACTATCAGTAACACCTGCCTAATGTCTGAACGGGGATGCTGTCAGCTGTATCTAAGCACAGTGCTCACTGCCCTTACGTGTCCTTAGAGCAGTCTGTGTGGGAGGAGAGGCTGCCCTGCCCATCAGTTAGGGTAAGGCACGTGTTTAGCTTTAATTACGGATGGATGGTTGACAAGTGACACTGTTAAACCTGCTACCCATCACTACCTGAGTCTGAGCTTCTCACCTTGCTTCAGGGAGATGCAGGTAGTGCTGGCCAAGGAGTGGAGTGGGAGCTGCACCTTGGCCTCCTACGGGTATTTAAAACCTCGGCTTAATCACCTGGAGGAGAGACATGGAAGTGGGATGTGATTGCTGTCCTCAGGTACCTGCCAGGGGTTAGAGAGAGGGCAGTTAGACTCCTCACAGAGGTGAACACTGAAAGGAAACCTTCCCATGTTGCAGCAAAAGAAATTCAGATTAGAATCAGAGAATCATTTAGGATGGAAAAGACTTCTAAAGTAATCTTGTCCAGCCATAAACATAACACTGCCAAGTTCACCACTAAACCATGTCCTTGTAAGTGCCACATCTTTTAAATACCTCCAGGGATGGTGTCTCAGTCACTTCCCCACGGCAGCTTGTTTCAATGCTTGAATTTTTATGCTTCAATTTTGACTGTACAAGAGGTTGGGTGAGTCATGCCATAAGCGTGTTTTGGGCATCACGCCTTCCTCTCCACTGACCCGGCAGGGAGCTGGAGTGAGCAGTTCAGCTGGAGGTGCTTGTACTGCAAATACCAGCTGTACCACGGGAGTTTCTTGTCTACCCTGCTTGGAATCACCCATCTGTTTGCCCTTTGGTCTTTTAAGATATTTTAAGAAAAACTGCCTCCTTAGTAGTCACTGAACTCTTTTTAAGGACAGATAAAGTGCAATCCACGCATTCTAGCTTATTGTTATAAATGGGCATGCATTTGATATACAGCAAATGTTTCTGTATATATTTTTCCTTTTCCTAAAAATGCCATTGATTTTCTTGGGCTTAAGCTGTCTTTGTCATTCAAAGTAAACCCAGGGAATCAGGTAATCATCCCCAGAATATTTCCATTTCAGGCTAATGATAGGGAGGAACAACCCTTGAGGTAGAGTGCAAGTTAATACTGCTGTCAATTTTTTCAGGGTTCCCCTGTAAAATTATTTATACTTTCTCATGAATGATTCCCTGGAAGGTTAATCAAAATAATATCAGTGCATATTTCCTTCTTTGGTCCAGCTATCTCTTCCAGAGCAGTATGTTTATGTGGAAAACCCAAGATACTTTTCCAAATGGAATGCCTTGCACCAAGGCTTTCCGTATCTGACAGTAATAGGAAGAGGACTTGCAGATGCTGGCCTCTGCAACGTACTCCGTTAACTTGGCACAGTCTTATTTTGGTAGGATTCCACTCTTGCTGGGATTCTTGCAAAATCTGTCAACATAGCCAGCTGCTCAATGCTGAATAAGCTTTGTTTACTATTTGTGCTAGAAGTGAGTCAAAAAGCTCTATGATCACCTTCTGGCCAAAAGGCAATGCTAGAGTTTTCTGTGCAAAGATCATTTGGAGTCTTATCATTTTCAGAATCATGTAGAAAAAAAATGTTGAAATCCCACAGATACTGAAGAACATGTGAAATACAGTTTATATGAGTGTGCCAAAGACTTCTGTCCAAGCTGGAACAAGGGGATGCCTTCTGATCCTTTTGCTTCCAAGGCAATTTTTTTTTTGCACAGCCTCAACGAATCCTCTAGACAGAATATAAATCCAAGAAAGTTCTCTTTATAGTGTTTGGAATTAAGTACTGCACAGATATTTTGCTAACATCTGTCTGCCTCAGTTTAGGGAACAGAAACTGATTCATCTGAGGAAGCTGCTGGCAACTGACATACAGAAAAGCTGAATCACAGCCAGCTCCAGAATCATAAAAATGCACTGTTTTGTTCAAAGGGAAGAATTTTGTCATTAGCCATGCCAAAACCTGCCTTCGTTGACAGAAATGGATGAGAGAGCGCTACCTTATCTCAACATCCAGTTTACCAGGTCACACACCAGCAGAGTCCTAATTGCATCCATGATCTCGCAGAGGTGACAAAGCCAAGCTTGTTCCTGGCTCAGGAGAAGTTTCTCTATACGTATGTATTTGAAAATGGATTATGTGGCCAGGCAACAGGCAGCCCTTGCAGGGAAGCCCCTCTATGATACTGCTTTGTTCTCTGCTTCATCCCCTTTTGGCAAGGCTCTGTTGTGAAGAGGACGATACCTGGAGACAGCAGGAGCCACTGATATTGAGGCTGCTCACCAGCCTCACACTGGTCTCCTCAGTGAAGCTGTCCCTAAATAAATGGGTTGCCACCTCAAAAAGCCCATCAGGTGAGAAATACACCATCAGGAACAGGAGAGGTCAGGCCTGCCCAAACTCTCTGTTGCTGAGGATGGGAATTTTGGGGAGCAATACTTTCAAGAAGGAGGCTGATGGAAAGTATTGCTCTCTTCTCCAGTAGAACAGTCATTAGAGAAATAGCTGGAGATGGCACAGCCTAAGATTTTGCAAAGCATACATTTCTTCTGAACATTTCTAGATTATTTTAAGAGTTTTACTTCCTGACTCATTGCTTCTGAGGCCTTACTAAGGAACAGTGCAAATACTGAAATAAGAAAAAGAGAAGGAAAAGTCATGTCTCTCCTAACTTTTTGTGCTTTGTCATCTTGGAAGGTGCCTTGAGTGCTTTTTTTTCCTCTTGGCAAGTTGTTTATACCTCCTGGGAGAGACTCTTAACAGAGGAAAAACAATTAGATGGCTCTAGGAATGTCATCAGGAAAATACTGCCTTCTCTTGACTCCATGAGAGCAAATGTGCAGCTGAGCCTGCTAATGTGGACAGACGCTTGTACAGTACCTTTAGCGCATGTGATAAAAAATGAAAGACTGCAGCAATTCAATAGCCCAAACTTCCATTCAAACAAAGGCATTTGGTATATATAATAGCACAGTTAAAAGACATTTGGAACTGATAGGCAAATAGCTTAAGCTGAGAAATAAAAAAGCAATGTTAATAATACTATCTAAAGATATCTAAAGATAACCTACTCTTTCTCATTTCAGCCCATTACATCTGCCTTCGTTACTTTATTACATCACTGTTATCCAAAAAGTGCAAATATTAAGGATCTTTTCAAGTCTTTTAAGGAAAATTTGAAGACAACAGGGGCTGTAGGAATGTGGTAAGGATGTGTTCACAATGATCCACTGAGTATTTATTTTAGCAGCAAAGGCTGAGGAGACAGAATTATGCCCCTCTGCTCGTGTATTTAACAGTTCATTAGATTGTACAACAAAGGGATCTCAGGCTGTTTGCATATTCATTTTCAGGTGTTCTCTAAGAAATAATCTAAGGATCTGAGGAAGGACTGCAGTAATTCATTGTGCTTTAAATTTTTGAAAATGAAAAACTGACGTTTATATGAGAAAGCTGGTTTTTACTGCTGTTACACGTATCAGTAAAGTTTAGTGCTGTAATGAATTACCATGTACTTCTGGAAACATTTTTAGGAGACATCTTATATCCCAGAACATCCTGCATCAACAGAATTTTGTAATCTGTGTTATGCTTCCATTATTGCATTGCTGATTTAATTTGATATAAAGCTAGAAATGCAATGGCTGACATCAAACACCTTCCTCACTGATCTCATTGTAAGTGTCCTGAAGATATTATAGGTGAATAAAATAAACATTCTTTATTAAATTGTACTCCCATACATTCCGTATATGCAGCTGTGAAGAACAAGAAACTATTTGTAGTAATACCTTATGCATCCACATCTTTAGGAAGCTCTAAAAAAAAAAAAAAAAGAAAACCCAACCAAATCTGTATTCCTCTTTTCCGAAGCATTTCAGGGATGTTATTGTAATAGAAGTTACATTAGGCTGTCTCATAATGCTAAAATAGCAACATTGTCCAAATATGCTACCAAATATGTGCTGGCATATATTAGGAGTGGGACAAAATATGTTCTTAAATCGTTGTAGCTGAATCACTGAGCCAGAGCTGGGGTAAGGCACGGAGGTCCTGCAGTGTACTGGGTGCCTCAGCAAAAGGTGGTACGTAGGGGAAGGCTGTGAGCACAGTGTAGGTCATGCCCAGCAGCTTGCAGGATAACTCCTCTTTGAAATGGATTGAACATCTCTAGATGGTTTCATTTATTTTATCAAAAAACTTCCCAAATAAACGGGTTCCCAAAGAAACCTCCTGTTTTTACAGAGTTAAGAAATAGTAAGTTTCTGCTCTAATGAGGAAAACATAAATAAATAGAAAGGACACAGTGTAAAGTGAAGGGTCAAATGCATGCTGCTCAAAAATCTCTTACCAGAAAGTAGGGCCAGACTCACAGCTGCTGTAAATTACTGACTTCCCTGTTAATGATCTGAAACTCGCTTGTTGCAAAGTGCCCTGTGACATCTTCCTAAAGGATGCTGTGTGTCAGTATTGTGCAGTAACGAAAGGATTTTGTGCAATAAGGAATAAATCCTTAGGGTTGTGTTCCTGCAAAAGATTAGCCTTTGAGTGATAATTTCATAAATGAGCCATTAAGACCATGAGTGAGAAGATCTGTAAAATTATATAGAGAGGAACTGTGATCAGGCAATGGATGCAACTGTCCTGAGGACAAGTAGTGATCTTACAAAAATCAGTGTAAGCACACAAAAATTTGGCACTTTGATCCAAAACTACACTTTGACCTCTGTCTCCCATGGTTTTTATCAAGATTATTTCAGAAAACATTAACCTATAGGTGGCATTCAAGGATAGCAAATTACTCCGATTTTCATACAGGTATGGTGCTGCCACACGTGGTCACACAGGAATGTTATGAAGGTGCTAATTTTTTCATAAGTGAGTGTTGCAGTGTCTTTCTCAGTGGTACAGACCAGAACGGGAAATGTGCTTGTCCTGCCATGGCTCTGAGAGCTGTCAGCTGCCTTTCTCCACAAAGTTCTGTGCCACACTACAGACTCTCCTATTTTACTTTAGGTGCTGAGTTGCTAAATGGGCTGGGTAGCAATGGGTCCTGGGCTGCGGGTGAGCTGAGCTCCAGCCAAGTCAGCCTGTCCCTGGTCAGGGGCAGCCTGAGCCATGTCCATCTGCTGCCTGGTGCACACCGTGAGCTCCAGCTGCCAAACCTGAGTGTCGCTGGCAGGGCTGTGCTGAGCTGGAATTGAGTGGACAACTCATGGGTGCTTCCACGAAATGCCCAAAGCCAACCCTGTCTATGCTGTTGCAGATGGATCTGGACTGCAAACAAAATCCCAAGAAACTTATTTCCTGTCAGAGATCAAATCCTGACAACCCACTGCCTGGAGTCTCCGTGAGGGGCCATTGGATGTCTCCTCTTTAGGTCATACCTGGGGAAGATGACCAGCCTGCCAAAGGCAGAGAAAAAATAAAGTGCTTGAAAAACATAAAGAAAGTGATAGTCGTACCACCACTTGCTTTCCTCCAAACATTGGTGCAGCAGAACTTGAGACCAGATGTAAATGAGGAAGCAGCTGGGAAGGCTCAGGGACAGTCTGGGACCTCAAGTGTGTGCTGATACAGGGTGCTGGCTTGCAGATAAGAACTATCCTGTATGATTTGTTTTCCCCAGACATCCAAACACTGTCCAAGCAAGCCCCACTGTACCTGCATGAACGCGCACCCTGCCACTATGGGATTTCCCTCCTGACCAGTTGTCGGGTGGCATTTGGCACAACTCACACTGCAGCCGTGTCCTGGTGCTCAGGCTGCCCTCAATAATGAGAGATTTGCATCTCTTTGAACCAGCATGGCAAGACATCACCTTGGTCCTCAGCCCAGAATAACCAGGCAGCAGGGCATGCAGTCAGGATAAAACAGCATAGCACCATTTCTTTGCTGAGACATAAACCACATAAGAGTGTCATGACCTATGCAGAAGCAACCTGTTCTCTGAAGTGCACCTTCACTTCTACCCATGGGTAGAATGTGGGTAGATGGGTATTCTACCCATCAGCACAGCCAGTCCTTCAGAGCAGCTTCACATGCTTGAATCACCCTGAGATTTCATCCCCCACTACTTTCCCCACACCATACCTCACCCTTACTGGCACCATGGGATGCTGCTCTGCACCTATTTCCATTCATCTCTGTGTGGCTGGACACCCCCATTCAGAGTAAAAATCAGACACAGCTTTTTTATCTCCTAAGCATAACTACTACTCAAGTCTCCTACACCCTTATCTCATGTGGTCAGTGCAGCCAGTGGCCCCGGGCAGACAGTCTGCGAGCACAGCTGGGCACTGCCCTTGTCACAAGGCAAAGCAGCCAGTTGCTACCAGCATTGCCTGCCTTCACTAAGTTCAGAGTTCTGCAAGGCATACAATCCCTAATTCTTCACTTAGAAGGTTTTCTTAATAAATCTATGGTGCATCCAAGGTAAAACCCTCTTTTGCTGTTGTTGTGACATTCTCCTTTGCAACCTGTCCACACAGGTTTTCCTCTGCAAATTCTGCAAAGCATTGTTCGGGGGTTAATTAAAGCAGTCTGTTTCTACAGCACGTTCTGTCTGTTTCTTCTTTTCATTATTAGATGTGATGACACATTTGCCTGTGTGGCTTCCCACAGATGGCACGGAAATTTTGTGATCAAATGTTAAGAGTAAACCAACTGTCAGATCTGATCACAGCTTCCTGTATTGCTCTGCTGGTGTAGGAATACCGTTTTAATAAAGGGCTCCTTCTTTTTAAAGTGATAGGGTTTGCAGCAAGGTTGAAGTCTGAGAGTAAGATGTCTAGTTCAATAGAACAGATTCAGGACTCTATTGAGAAGTTTTATGTTCTAACTATAGATTTTATTTGCAAACACTTCTAAAAAATCAATAATACCAAGTGAACATTATTAGAGATTGTGGTTTAATTCACAGGCAATTTTCAAGGTAAACTGAATAAAATACAAAATAATGTGGGTGGTGAATAATTCAAATGCTTTGAAAATCCTCACTTCACAATAATCAAGCGTAATGTAATGCACACATACACGCACACACACACAAAGAAGAAAAATCAGACATTCTATAGTTTAGTTTGGTTTAACAGAAAGCAGGTTTATAGGGAAGAGATTTTTCCTAGAGATGCTGATTGTAGTGCTAATAGAAGACATATACATGCCCAGCACTGATCAGCTCACCTCAGCCTCCTCTGAACAGATCAGACTTGTTTTGGGGGCAGTAGATTTGGATCTGACATTGAAGAATCTGAGTAGGTGTTCTGGTTGATAATTCAGATGTTGACAGAACAGCATAAACTATGCAGATCAAACATTTATTTTGCTGTTTTAGCTTTTTCTGCTATTCACGATTTATCTATGAACAGAATTTGATTTTGATGGACTTGTTCAATATTCAAAGTACTCAGAACCTATTCCAGGTTATATCTTGTTTGCAAATTGTTTGTTTTCAGTATGGGTGTGTATTCAATGGTTTGTTGAGTATCATCCTCTGCTGCTGGTTGGAGAAGTAAAAGGTTTTACAACAGAAGAAGGAGAAATCCAACATCCTTACACTAATAGGCACCTGCATGAGCAGCAGGCTCTGCCTGCATGGTCAAGTTGTGATTTTCTTGCAGAGCACTGATGGAAGCAGCTGGTACTTGTGGGCCTCTTCCCTGCTTCACCCAAAACCCTGAGCCACCTGGAAACCTTTCCCAACCTTGGTTCTTTCCCTAAATGTCCCATAGGCCATTTCACACTAAATCCCTTTTAAATGTCCTGTAAGTTTTGCACAGGTCTTCCCCAATACAGTCCAAAATAAGGTCCCACGTCCCCAGTCAGCCCCTGGTTTGCTGGAGCTGGCTGGGGAGGGAAGGATTTCTCCTTGATCCACCTCAGTGGGTTTCATCCCAGGGACAGTGGTCGGCTTGGCCACCTTGGATGGCTTTGGAGTAACTGATTTGGGGGCTTTGGTTTTGTTCTCTTCACTGGGACCTGGCGTGTCATTTGCTGAGTCTTTGCCTAAAAGGTCTGGGCATCCTCTGTTGTTTTTCCATTGACATTGTACAGGGAGGGAACCCTGCTTCAGTGAGGCAGGTGGTAAATCCAGCCAGCGTCCAGGTTTGTGGGTGGAGAGGGGAAAGCCCTTGATATGAAAGCCGGGTGCCTAAAGCTAATCCCAGGCTGACACTTCCACACTAATCAGATACTCTTCCATCTTCCTGGTGTTCTCAAGAGACTGATTAAATAGAGGGATCAATGGATGGCTTCACAGTAATTTCACACTCAGAGAAGATTCCTTTCACCTCCTGTTATAATTAAAATAACTGACATTTTTCTATGTTAATAAGCTGCTTTATTTCTTGGTGGGGCTTGGTGGGGCATAACGAACTCCAGCATGGACTGGTTCGCTAATGTATATTGTCCTTTTTAGTTCTATAGATACAGATGGCTTCGCAATGCCACGTGAAAGACCAATTTGACTAAGATATGGTATTTAGTATTAGAATTTCTCATGCACATATTAAATGGAATATTTAAAGGTCATAGCAATTTAAATTGTGATCTGATGAACCTTGTGGTTTAGTGCATTATGCATTAGATGTAATTTCATTTTTTTAAATCAAATACATTAAAAATCATTATTTTATAATTTTATTCTGAAATTGTTGTTTTCTCTACTAGTGACCTTTAGTGTTTTTACCTTGGGCAGAAGCCACAGGATTTACTTTTACACCAGCTCCTAAAATCCTCTTGGCAGGGGGGAATGCCCAGCAGAGAAGAGTGAGATCACAAAAAATATTTGTAAAATAATCCAGACTTGAAAATATGGTACACCAGTCTTGTTTCAGCAACACAGAAATACCATGTCTGGTTTTTAGAAAAATCAGATCAACTTCCTAAGGGTCTGGTTAAACTGCTGAGTGTAAATTGCTATTGGAATTGACTGTTAAAGATCTTGGTTGAGCAGGTTAAACATCTGCTGGATTTATTACAGTTTTATTTGTACTTCATCTGTAACTGGTACAATTAAGCCAATCAAAGTAAGCGAATCAAATCTAATTTACTCTCTAATGGACCAAAAAGGAACGAATAAACACAGCAGTATTAGATCCAAATGATTAAATATGTCTCTGAGGTATTTTTTTTCTATTTCAGTATAGAAGAATCATGGTGTTTATGCTGTAATTAATCACTAAGGAGTGACGTAAACTGAAGTTTGAGCATTCATTCATTTTTCATGTGGTTTCATAAAAATGTTAAACAAAACGTGAATGTAATGAAACAAATTCCATTGGAATTGGGTACATTTATTCATATAACCATTTATGTTCTATCTAAAATCATTATAGGATTGACACAGAGAGGAATATTTATCAAATCGGATGAAAATTTGTTGTAGCAATCTTTTTTACATTACTAGGCCTTTTAAAGACAAAATTCAGCCCATATGTAAATAGCTGTCTAAGGTGCACATATCATGTTCACGTTCATTAGGTAAGCATAAGTGTTAAAGTTACATAATCAGGATTAATTTGATATTTTAAAATTATGCAAAATGGAATTGCATCTACTCTGCGTTAGCTAGAAGCTGCACACTGTAAGTCTGGAGTCCTTCCTACATCCCAGCACCAGGAAGTAAAGCTCAGCTTACAGCTATATACTTACACTGCCAACTGGAAACAGGATTTATTCTGAAACAAGTAGCCTAAGTAAGAAAACCATTTAGAGCATTAATAAACAGAGTACACAGCATGATTTAACCATATCATATGAAAACCACCCTTTCCTTTGGAATGACTTGCTTTTTTTTGTGCCTGTGTGATGCCTTTAGATTTTCATACTCCAGAAGGGCCCATTTATGAAGTAGTTTCCTTTGGTGTCTCTGGAGACATTTCGTCTCAGCAGGAGGCAGTTGCAGTCCCCATGGGGTTGCTTTGCACCCCCTTGTTTCTCATTGCACTTTTTCTGTCACCCTTAGCCTGCATGATCTTACATGAAGTTATGTTCTGGCTCTTCCACTATAGGAGTGTCAAGATCCAGTTATCAAGGTTCTTTGGAAATTCCTCTGCCTGAATTAAGGCGCAAACAAGACCATATGCCAGAGACAATAGTAAGGGTTTTATTTGATGAGAGGGAGAGAGAGAGAAAAGGAGAGACAAGAAGAGAAAGAAATAGAAAATAGGTGGGGGGGACAGAAAGAAGGTGACAGGGACAGAACAAGGAAAATATCACCACTCCATGGATCCCAACGATGTTCCATTCATCCTCTCCAGCTGGTCTTCGTGGTGGTGAAGGTCTCCCCAAAAAGCATAGATTCTCATGCCTCGAGGCAGGTGGCAATGTCCAGGCATGTCCCCCTGGGGGAGGGGGGCAGTCTTACAGCAGACTCTGAATCTCTTGCATCACGTGCAAAGCCTCTGGGGAGCACTTTGGGGGGTCTTTGATGGATTATGACTCCCCCTCAGCTGCATCTCACATGAATGACCCATGGATGTGGCCTGTGGGGCGGGGGTTCCACAGCTGGGCCAGTTTGTGTAATCGGAGGATGGGTGTTTATGGCCTCTCACCAGAGGTTACACCATACACCCAAAAACCTCCTCCTCCCCCTCGGCTGTGGGGAGTCTGTGTAAACCTGGCTTCTGTGAGCTGTGCTCTCCTCCCACCCCAAACTCAGCAGGGGATGACTGAACAATGGGTTTCCCTTTATCTAATCAGCAGTTTGACTTTCAGTCCAAAGTCCCAGTCTTCAGAGAGGCTTCTTTGGTTGTAGCTTCTTTATAAGGAGCAAAACTTTTTATCAATGTTTGAGGCATGATCTATTTTCAGTCTCTGACAAGGAGAGAAAGCACAGTGTCGTGTACGAATAGGCTGGAAATAACTATTTGGTAAATGTGAATGTGTTCTATTCCATGTGAAACATCTTTGCAAATATCAATATTCTGCAATGACTGAGGGTTTCTACAACCTCCTGAAGTTCTTTTTTGTCAGGACTTTGTTGGGGTACCTCTAGGGCAGAGTTAAAAGGAAAGTCAGAAATTACTCCAAGTATTTTGTGAGAAAGCATGTTGCTCTGGAACTTGAAAGTTTACTTGGAGGTTTAGCAAACAACTGAAGATAAAAATAGCAGGATTTGTACTCTGAAACCAGTACTTTTGACAACTGAGGCTATCATCATTCATCAAATCACTTACTTTAAAAAGCAAATTCGCAGTGACAGTTTTCAGTCTGGGCTTGTACAGTATCTAGTGTGAAGGAGTCCTGGCCCGCAGCTGAGGCTTCAGAATGACATACCCATCAGACATACTATGTTGCTATAGCAAATTTACCACTGCCTTGGCATAGACTATAGTGCATATTTTTATCAGTCAGTGCCATTCCCAAAAATATTTTTGCAAGTGGGGCCACCAAGTTGAGGGAATCTTTTCCACAACCTGTGTCAACGTGTGGTTCCTGACACAACTGGGATGTGAGCTGCACTGGTGGCGTGGGGAGCTCCTGGCTACCTTGGGGAGCAGAGGGATTGCACTCTGGCCGGGGTAGGCAGACTGTGGTGAAAAGCACACCAGCACTAAGCTGCAGCACTGACCCTGGCCTTTGGAATGCTATGAGAGACAACAGGCCAGCTGTTGCAGCTGTGAAGCAGTTTCATCAGACCCTCTGTGCTGCATCCAAAGAGCTGGATAGGTAACCACATCACCTACGTGCCTCCAGACCCTCCCGAGCCCAACAACTGGGCTCCAACATCACACAGCCTGTGAGCCCAGCTCAGCTGTGTGGAGATGACAGGTTCTAAAATCACCTTGTGGCTGTCCCTAATTGTATGAGTTTTCTTTCCAGAGCAAAATCAGCTTTAAGTCATGACCGACCTGTGTAATTTTGCCCTGAAATGGCATGGGAGAGCCTGGATAGTCAGTGAGAGCTGAGATAGCTGGAAAAACAAAATCAGTGTAAATATATGGAAAGATTCAGCCTGTACTAAATATCAAATGTAGACGAAAGTTTGATTTTTAGCAGGCACAAAGTGCATGAACTCAGCACTAATGCTCAGTCACCTATCGGTGTAAACATGCTATTCACACACACCCTGCCTTTGCTTGGCTTGCTCTCGTGTGACACAATCCCAGTGACAAGGAGCAGACTCCCAGGGCATTTGTACCATGCATATTTTATATCAGGAGTGAGATGCACACCACAAACCTGCCAGATAATCTGCAGATCTTTTGTGATAGTCTTTTCTTCATAATGTTTTATTAAAGGAGTTGAATCAATAAACCTATTCCTGGAATATTGTCTAACAACCTGTTTCCTTCAATGACTTTTGGGATCAATGATCCATGGAACCAGTTCAAAGGATGCATGTACTCTGCCCTCATGTAATTGCCGATGCCAAGTCAATGGTTAGGAACTGGATCATCTCGAGAAAAGAGAAATCCGCACACAAGATTTTCTGAGCTGAGTGTGAGAATGGATGTTGAAATGCAACATCTGCCTGCAGATTTCTGTTTCTGTGATTTTTACTCAGACTTACAGCTGGGTGTTAAGTAATGCAGTACTAAAACATATATAATAGCAAAACAAGCTGTTTATTTTCAAAGTGGCAGACAAATTCAAAATTACAATGAATAATTTAACTAGCATGATTAATAATTACTTCCTGTTAAAAATATAAAGAGTATGACTTTGATGGGAGAATTTAATGCACTGTACCTAGCAAACATCATTTTTGAAAACCACTTAAAAATACTCTAACTAATCACCTGGAAAATAACTGTGTGCCAAATGAAAGGTTCGGGAATCTCCTGGGACTGTGGATCAGAGCCCTCAGAGAGCTAGCTTTAATTAGCAGCAAGACAGTGAGGAAACATCTTTCCAGAGTCATGATGCCAAAGCTAAAATTCAAAGTAACTATCACTGAGAACAAGGTGCAGATATGGAAAGGAGCTTAAGCACCTACAAATGAACAAAAGGTAAGGTTGAAAGAGCTGTACCTGGAGAGGGGCTAGAAATGGGCTGCAAAGGGAAAACTGCAAAGATGTCTTTGATGTGAGGCATGGTCAGAGGTAAGAGAGGGAAGAGTAACTAAAATAGAAGAAGCTTCAGTGAGAGGTCTTCTGCTCAGAAATAGGGATGTAGAGGTACTAGATGTTCATAGCATTTGCTTTTCATGAAGCTAGCTGTGGTTTAGTTCTTGATCACCATATAATTTCTCTTATGCTGTGTGATTGTATGGCAACTGTTTAATACTGTTTAATGCATGTTTTTACTCATGTGTTTGGGCAAGGCTCGAAGTAAGGCACTCTGTCTTAGCTGAATACTCTCTTCTCAGATTTACAACATCATGCTTTCTCCTACTGTCACTCCTGACCCTAAAATCGTTCCCACTGTTTTTGCACAGTAGGGAAGGTGTACCAGGCAGGAGGCTCATCCCAGTGTGCCACACAGATCTGTCTGCTGGGAAATGAGCTTGATCTGCCTCATGCTGGAAAAGACTCAGATCTGAACAGCAGACTAGCTGATAAAATTGTGTTGCCACTGACTATGTTTTTTAAAGAAACAAAGGGAGCTGGTCGTCTGTACCCAAAGGAATGATTTAAGTGACAGAGTGTTGGTCTGTGAATCTCACATATGTTTTTCGAGTCTGGGGCCAGAGAAGGAACAGATGTCTAAGTCTGGAAGAAACATTCTTCCCTTTTTAGCACTTCCTATTGACTATTATAAGGTGTCCCCTCATTCAGTAGTGATTTCTATTCCTCCATTTCTAGTTCTCCCTGTGACTAATGTAGATACCTAACCTGGCACTGGGTTTAATGGAGGCGTGATGCTCCTGCTGTAGTGCTCTCTGGTGAGCACCTCCACAGGCGGGGGCTGCAAACCTACAATCGTAGTGAGCACAGGGTGCAGTAGCTGTCAGGTTCAACTCCAGTCTTTTCATCTCAGCTCTTTATAAGTGTGCTTAAGACAGCAAGGTTGGTATGGAAACTGCCGCTCACAAAGGAATAGCACTTCGTACTGCAAGATCATGCAGGAAGAAGATGTGTCAGGAAGTGAATGATCTTTTTCTTTGTGGTTATGACATCTCCAGGGTTGATCTTACTCTCTCAGTAGGTATTGCTATACAAATTAGCCTTTGTATGAAATAAAGAGCTGTTGGAACCACTCAGCTAAGTCAAGAGTGGATAGATATTGAAGTGCTAACTTAGTACATGTGCTTCACCTTCATGAAAGCTTTGCATTTTTTTAATCTGTTCTTCTTTACAAGCAGCTGCATCTATTGTTAGCTCCTTTGGCAGAAACAGTGCAATCAGGAGGACATGATGGCCAAATTGGCAACATCAATGCTCACTCTCTTGGTGAGGCATCACAGCATCTGCTACGACTGAAGGAGACTTTCAGAACTGGGAAGGGCTTTCTAAACTTTCTTTAGGTTACATAGGATTTACTATCATTTTGAAGTCACAGTGGGTTCTGTTTTGATCTTATCTTAAACAAGGAAATACTAGTCATCCATTCTCATTCTACAGCACCTAAAATGCTCATCAAAATCCATGTCAGGTTTAAGTGCATGGCACTGTCTTTGCCATGCAACCTATGGGCTGGCTTCCCAGCTGGCTGCAGAGAGCTGCTCACAGGTTTTTGGTTCCCCAGCAGAACCAAAGTGTGAAGTTGGGACTGTGCTCTTCAGCCCTACTCCACCTTGGAAACCTGCACAAAGAGCTGAGGAGGTCACACAGCCTGAATCCAGATGGTCACTTGTACACAGAGGCTGCCATAGAAGCCCGTTTTCCTCAGAGGTGGCACTGCCAGCACCTGTTGCCAGCACAGAGCCCCCGAGCTGCAGGCTGTGCCAGCCCACTCACCCTATCGCTCAGACCCCCTGGCACCCCTCGATCATCCCGACTGATCCAGAGCTCATATGGGCACCGTATCTTACCCAACCCAAAAAGCCAGCAGTCTGCATGTCTGTTCCCAGAGCAGATCCCGCTGCAGGACCCTGTCTTCCCACATAATTCCTGCTGCCAGGCACTGTCCCCCATATCCTCCTTCAGATCTCTATCCTGCTCACTGATGTTGGAAAGATGGGAATTCATAATTAGTTTCTGTTTTTAATCAGAGCCATTCTGTGACACGGTTTGTTTGTGACTTTATCATAGGAACACAAAATTATATTTTAAACAGAGGTAATTTTACGATGAATTGCAGAGTGCTTCCAGTTTTTCCCTCTGTGGCTCATCTACAAAAGTATTTGGGTGGATATAAGAGAAGGTAGATCAGAAACTTCTTCACACTGTGCCAGAGAATATAAAACTGGAAGGCAGCTGACAAAAGGTGGCAATGAGACAGTAAGAGAACCATGTTGTTGCAGAGATATAAAAACCTAATGCCATAAAGAGAGTATTGCTGAAAAATAAATTTAAGTTATGAGCATATATTCAAAGAGCGCTTGAGGAAGGCAGAGAAATTATATTTATGTAAAAGAGGTAAAGCCTGTGGTTGCAGAGTTTTGAGAATCTTCCAGACAACAGGACCATTTATTGGCCTCAGCATGTGATCAGGCTGGGTTGGCACATCACTTATCACAGCCAGGTTAGCCCATTGCTTATCACACAAACTCCTAGCTCCCATTCTGTTATTTTTTTTCTATACATCTAAGATTCAAGCTGCCCCTTGGAGTAATGTCTGAGAGTACTGATTGCACATATCCTACTGAGCAATTGCAGACCGAATATTAGTGTTATAGACAGCATGATTTGAAATACCCTTTTTGATGGTATGGTGTGGATAAATTTGGATTACATATGTCTCCTTATGTAAAAGAGATTTTCCTCTTTTGGTAACACATTGTCTGCTGCATTTGCCTAGCACCCCCTACCATATGCTCTTTAAAACAAGCTGTTGCATTTCAAGAATTGTCCCTAGTAATTAACAGGAAAAATACTGTCTTTTTTTTTCTGAATAAACTAGAAGACCTTGCATCAATTAAGACTTATTTTCCCCTCTGGCTATGTGTTCCTCTAAGCCATAAAATCACTTCTTTCTCTTCAATTCCTCACCTCCTGCTTGTCAGTTCAGCTTTTAGCACCACTGCTCCAAGTAAATACAAAGCAAGCTTCTTCCAATGATCGTTTTGTATCCCTTTTCCACTTTGAGCTTCTTGAAATCCTGAAAATTAATTTGCTCTGAGATCTCCTTTTCGTCTCTGTTTTGTTCTCTTCATTCTCGTGCGTAGGTTTTTCCTCTCCTGCTTCCAGAAATCTATGTCTGAACCAGTCTCAGAGCTGCTATTTGCATCCCTTGAACCTCTTTCTTTTTTCTGGACCAAAAAATTAGCTTTCTTCTTTAATTCCAGAAAGATTTTGCCTCTATGGCTTTCTGCTCTTCTATTTCATCTCCCTAGCACTTGATCTGTCAATACTCCGGGCTGTATGGGCTCCCTGTTCCCTCTTTCCCTCTCAGTCACTGTAAGACAAAATCTCAAACCCTTTTCCTTTCCTTCCAGTGCATCAATTGTGGCCCATGAAATTTGCTTTTGATATCTATAGGTATATTATATAATATATATTTGTGTCTATTATAGTGAATCTCAGAGTCCCTCAACTCTGATTTCCCTTCTTCTTCCAGTTTCTCTCCTTTATGGTCTGTCTAACACCCCCTAGATTCTCCAAAGCTTTCTTAAATCCAGAGTAGTGGCAGCTGAGAGAGCTGTTCATCACCATGTAGTTCTCTCCTTCTTGTCACAGTTTCAGGCTTGCCTGGCATCTAGACATCCAAAACTGAGAAAACAAGATAATTGTCCTAAGAGAAGAATATCCTTCATCTTTTGATGCCGAGAGTCCCCTTCTTTAAAGTTACCCACTGACTTTGTATTCTTTTGGTTTTAAATTATTTTCCATCATTATCATATAGAAATAGCTTTCTTATAAACCTATAGCAAAGTTCCCAGTAAAATGATGAACATCTTGAACCAGAATTTTGCCTAGGTTTTGTTTAATTTGTGGGTCCTTTTATCTTTTTTTTGGAATGGGGCCTGGAAGTGAAAAGGTCACTTGAATGGAAATCTTCTTCTTTGGCAAAGAAGACTTTTTCAGGAATATTAAAGAATCTAGAGCTCCAAAATTAGGTCCTCTTGACTGGATGTGCAAAAGAAATCTTGAGTTACCTGCTGTCTTAAGTAATAAAGCTGTTGTGATGTATTATAAGCTGCTCTTAATTTCAGCTTTAGGTATTTTAATTCCTTATAAAGGTGTATGGATCACTTTGGACTAGTCTTCAATCTGGAAAGTGATCAAGGTTTCCTAGACAGTGAATGGGAGAAGTGGTGTTCTGAAAACTGGTTCCTTGTTACTTGCTTATCTGGGTTTCACGGGGTGTGACCAGAGTCTGAGGACGTCCACCGTCCACTGCAGAAGTCTGAACGCTGCGAAAGACAGAAATAGTATCTAAGGAATGCTTCAAAGAGATTGTTGGGTTTTTGACTAGCACGGGTCTTGCATGCCTTAAGCAAAACTAAGCCAGAGGTCATGTTCTATAGGTATTTTGGTATTTTAGAAATAGTAGTGGTTTCCTCAGTTGACATGGACAGTTTTGTACTCTTATTTCAAGAAAGCTTTCTTTTAACCTGGACAACTAGTTTGCATGTCCCACATATCCAAACAGTTATCTTTCAAGATATTTCAAGTGCATTTCCTCTTGAAAGATTTCTACTTTTCACAAAGCCTCCTTCCAGATAGTTGGAAAATCCCTATTTTCTTTAGATCAAATCGCCATTTAATTTTGGCATGCAAGGACTTTGTTCAATTCACAAAGACCATCAAGTATCTGGATCAAATACAGCAGCATTTAAACTCTGCCTCACAGGGAAAAGTTAATCCAACACTTTGATGTATCAAGTGGTGATTTAACTCCTCTTGGGAATCCTAGGTGATGGATTTGCTCCTTCTAAAACAGCAGCTGTTTCAGTTATGTGTTACCAATTAGCAAATAATTTTCTCATATCTTGAGCCTGTAGAACATATGGTATGTTGAGGTCCCCATAATCACATTCATACACACCCTCACCACTGATTACTCCCTAGGGACCTAAAGCTCTGCTAAATCAGTGTGTAGTCCCTGAAATAGACCCATACATGGTCCAGTCATCACTACTACAGGAGTAAATCCCCAGTGGTACAGCCTCCAGCTACCTCTCCAAAATTGCCTTCCTCTGGTGAGATGGCTATAAACATACAGAAGCTTAAAAAGTTCAATTATATTTAATTTTATAATGAACGCTTATTTCACAGCCTGTGCATGGTTTTTTGTTCTCTGTGTTTTCCTATTCTAAACTCCAAATAAGATTTTTCCTTGAACTTTGTTGCTAGGGAATACCTCTCCTGTATATCATTGTGCATTGAGGGTAAAGGAGGTGTTTGCATTTTCAAGCCAGACCACAGGTCTGAAGTGGAAACGTGTTATGGTTGTCTTGTACAATGGCATCCTGAGAGGCTTAGAGGGCCAGACAAACTGCCAGACAACAGTGACATTACACCACAATGTTGTAAAACCAGATTAGCAGCAAGATCTGAGCCATACACTATGGAGAAGTGTGAGAGTCTTGGAGTCTATCTGAGCCAGGAGAAGAAGACGTTTTTGCTATTCTGTGCTGAAAAGCAGTAGGTGCACTCTTGCTATTCATTCCCTGTAAAACTGAAAGCTGCTGGTTGGAGAGGAGGAGCTTGTCTCCTCCACGGGCTCGGGAGAGCCTTCAGACCAGCTGGTGGAGAATCTGCAACCTGCCAGCACCTGAGTGAGCTCTGCCCACAGACTCCTCACAAGCCCGTCTTGCTCACAGACAGATATTTTGCCACCTGACTCAAAACAAATCTCTGCTCAGAGCACGCTTTTTAACAGCCAGTTTTCATCACTGCTTCCAGATACCTTCTCCCTTCTTTGCAGCTTGGAGAAGGATCGTGGTCTGGGCAGTTTCCAGAGGAGTAAATGTTAGCAGTGCTGGGAGCAGCTTCCCTGCATTCGGATGTGATGGTAATGAAACAAAACCAGCGTTGCCAACTGTCACATCTTTTTCATGTCTCCTGTAACACACAGTATTCTCTAAAGCTTCGGTTCAGAATATCATCACAAGAAAAATCTATCTTGTCTTTAATTCTATTGCATATACCTGCTTAGAAATACAGGGGGAATGCAAGTTTCAAACAAAATTTAAACTATCTAAAAAGCTCAGTGTATGCTGATGCTTATTTGGTTTGTGTACTTTGACAGAGTAATGAAATTAATGGTATTTATAGGTAATCATAGCAACTACCAATGGAGCAAAGTATATAAGAAAGAAGTAAAGATTGAAGAAATTTTTGTGAGTAATGTTGCTGGGTATGGCTCCTTAATCTGTTATTTTAACTCTAGGTAAATCAATTTTTAGGCTTTTAAGTTATTTTAAATAATATTATTTAATTTAGTTTTAAATAAAGTAAGTTTTTAACATTCTTTTAAATCATGTTCAAGCTCTGGTACTTAATAAAGCACTGATACATGCATATACCCTGCAGAGTAGTGGGATGGCAAAGAAGGCCAGTGATGAAAACAAGTAACATCACACTCGGAGAGGGGAACTGTAACAAAAACCGGGTATTGGCTGTCTCATGCCCCATCAATATGGAAGTGAGAAATTTCTTATCACTATTCTCAGCTAGTTACATGGAATTTACTTCTTCCAAGTTCAACTACAAAACACATATTTCTAATTCTGCCTGTGAATATGTGGTTACAAGAAGAGTATACTGACGCAGATGCATCTGTCATTCAACTTAGTAAAGACCAGCAGGAAAGATACATTAACAATAGCTTCTTACTGTGGAATTAATATACAGGACTCTCACAGAGTCAGTGGTAAAATAAATACATAGGTGAAGCAGGGAGACCTTCTTTTTTTTTTGTCCTGTTTATTTTTTCCCCCATGCTTGGAAGGAAAAGTTCTAAAAAGTGAACTATTTGCCAAAAGAAACGATATGCACTATCAGTTCACTGCAGTGGAACCTCTGGGCTGTACCAGATGGAAGCTCCTATCTCTGTGTACCTATTGAAGGATGACTTAAGGAATTTCTTGCCTGTTCTACATTGTCTAAATATTTATAAATTACTTTCAAACCTGGGATGTAATAGGAGCGTGTGGAGGTTCCTGTCTTTGACAGAAGCATGTTTAAAAGACTACTGGCCATATTGTGGTGTATGAAGTGTCACATATAGAAACTTTGATGTTGCTCCTCCCACAAATCATTTGTACCTTGAACAGACTGTATTTTTAAAGGTGCAACTAATAACACATGATTACAGTATCCTAGGTCTGTCTGCCACAACCTCTCTCTTTCATTAATCTTGGAATAAAAGTTCTGAAACCTAGCACTTTAACTATACACATAACTTTACTATGTGTACAGTTCATTGGGGCACCATACGATCACTCCATTACAAATTACTGTTAATAAATCATTGCAAAAGTTCAGAGATCTTAATTGCATCAGAATAATGGATCTACTATAGAGAGAATGCACAAGGGGTAAAATTATCCTGCAGGATTTGCAACTGTTTGCCTTTAATATTAATAGATTAATTAGTGAGTGCATTTGAGACATGATTGTCTGGAAAAATTTTCTTTGCAAACTGATGCAATGAACTCAACAGGATGAAACTTTGGTTGTCAATGGTTACTCTGTAGATCTCTGAAGAAATTTATTTTTATAATAACTTACAAAATATTGGCATCATCATTACATGTTCAAATGTGATGAAGAGTTCAGTGAGTGTGATATTTTAAAACATGTTCAAGATTTATAATGTTAATGCTCTTGAAATAAATCTTATCTTTTCCTAAGGTAAAGATGTCCTTTGGTCTTTCAAGACCCACATAGTCTCACAAGACGTACAAGCCCTGTGGATTGTTTTTAAAGGATTTTTTGTTAATGGTTGGAATTGCCACAATCTGAGCAAAAATTTAACTGTAACAACTGGTCTATGGAGAATGCCTGGATGAAAAGGAACACAACAAAGGCAACAGCAAAAGCCATGGCTCTGAAATGCACAGTGGTACAGTGCTGAATCAGTGCAGCTGGGACTGTGAGCTTCTGTTCAGACTAATTGGTGATGCATTATCAATGTTGGAGTGATGTGTTTGAAAATAGCTACCCGTGATTGCAAAACACAGCACTGGCACCATCTACCAACGGTGACGCTGCTACAAGAGCCATTGCAAACCTAGTAAAAGCAGCATCCATGGCTAATCTGTGGCAGAATATGTAATCACACTTTAGAGCTATAGGGAGGCCACCATGTGTCTGGATGGATAAGTTATAAGCCTAAAATCTTTGATTTCTGACAGTTTCTTCCTGCAGCAAGTGAAGTATCACACAGTAGTAAATTATCATCCAAAGAAGAAAAGAGCAATGAGTTTAACTCGTGGCAAAAGAATCCCAGGTGAGACAGCAGGTTAAATTCCATAATGACAATGACCTAATAAGACAGCAGGACGCAGAGGATGCAGCCAGAGCATCTCTGGAGCTGCAGAGCTCTGATCCCAGTTGCTGCAAAGAGCGAAGGCACAGCTGATTCTGTAGTGAGGGAGAAGAAGGGGAGCAGATATGTCAAGATTGTTCCTAGTCTTATTTTTCCATATCTGTTATTTTCTTGTTCTGTGCTCAGTGTTTTGTTGCCATTTAGTATGTTCATTTCCTCTATATGCCGCATTTAAACCTAAGCAGCGTCCTATGTCTATATAGTTATGTGGTCCAGTAACATGAACTGCATTATACAACTGGGATGCTGTATTCAATATTGCAAAATTAAACAAAAAGTACAAAAGCACAGCACTACACTGATGTGTATGTCTTTGTAGATTGAAATTCTTAGGCTCTAGCCCTAAAGAACTTGCTCTCTTCCATTTCAGAAACTGTCAGATCTCTCATACCTTATAGTTAATTAATAATATGGGGTTACATATAGTCAGAAAAAACTGTCAGGATTTGATTTAATCCAATATGATGCAAGCTTGTCTTAGAAATATTCCTAAAAGGCATAATATGAAGGCATGATACTTGAATAGCAAAACAGCCAGAGACAGACTCTATAGCAACAGGCAGCTGATGATCCGCCTTCCCCAGCTGTTAAGCTGCTGTTTTGCTAACAAAGTGTCTGCTAACCTCACTCTCCAGACAAGGTTTTATTAAAAATGAAACCAGCTTAAGTGAAAGTGGAAACGCATATGCAGATGTTACAACAGCAATTAAAAGATTACTGAATTTTGTCTCTGATCTTCAAATCAGATTTTTAATTAACTTTAATTACCTTAAGGGCAACTAGAAAAGATGAGAGGGAATAAAGTAACAAGACAACCAAAGCTTCTGTGTTCTCAGAAAGAACAATCATATTGCCTTCATGATTTCAGGAACTACTTGCAGAAGTCTGCAAGTGGAGATACAGTAGCTCTTGATTTCAAGTCATTTACACTCAGCAATGGGTTGTCCAGTCGAAGTGCTTGAGCCAGGGCTATTGAGTTCTTAAATTCATTTGAAATAAATGGATCTAGAGTTACTGGAGAGCCTTGAACATCTCTGTGTAAATTTTGTGGCTTACAATGGCCTCATAGCTAGAGAAAATAGGAAATACTACTTCAATTACAGATCTCCTCAGTGGCTTTGCACAGACATAACAGGCAACATTCTGTGCCCTCTCCACCTTAAAAACCCAGTATTTTTTCCTAAGGCCTTCCTATGTGCTGTGAAGATAAAAGCTGATGGTACAGTTTTGACAGTCTCAGTAAGGCTCATCAGCAGACAGATATTCTGGCTGCAAAAAAGACACCCTTTCATTGCAGGACAAAACAAGAAACACTCCAAACACTGAAGAACAGTAAACTGACCCAGCCTGAAATAATCAATTACTGGCATTGAGGGTGCTAAACAAGAGAGTGGGAAATGAAGGCTAAAATACTCTGTGTACTTCAGGTAGAGCAGGGAAGGGAATCATGGTTTCTATGCCTTGGATGACCAGTTCTGGGGGGAAAAGCTTCCTTTCCAGTTAAAAAATTTATCTAAAACCTGAAAGATCTTTTTCAGTGAAACTATACTTTCTCTCTGAGTGCTTTTTTTGACAAATACAAGTTTTCAGGCAAAATTGTGTGGCTGAAACATTCCAGTCAGCTCTAGAATTCAGCTGGTGTGCAACAGAGCCCGCCTACAGGGATCCCTGGAAAGGAGCTCAGGGGGGAGTCCCACCACCAGCACAGTTCACTCCAGTGTCTCTGGAGCTTTGGGACCTCTGCTTTCTCACGTGTGTTATTTCCTTGGAAGTAATGCCAAAAACAAAGTGCAAAGGTCTAATGCATCAAAACTGGAGGAAAGGTGGGATCAGAGATGCTGTGTCCAGTGTGTGCCTTGTCCTAATACAGCAAAATAGATAGTTCAGTCAAAGACACAAAATAACTACGTTATTTTATATAATCTACTGGATTTTTGTTAGGTAACCAGTAAAGGAGGATTAGGCAGTAATCCTCCACCTCTTTCTAAGGGATTCTGAGCCATGAGTGTCTTATAGTCCCTCTAATGTCACACTTGAGTGAGAGTCTATCACCATTTAAGAGTTACACTAATAGGATGCTGAAAATGAAACTTCTGCTTTCTCACTGTGTAGTGCTCCTCCATGTATTTATCCAAAGGCTGGCTACTAAAGCTGCCATGAGCCTCCAACTCTCTTGGGCACCACTGTGATGAGTACATACCATAAATGTCTGGATTGATACAATGAAAAGTTAACAAACTGCTCAGGTAAAATCAATCCTGAAATTGTAGCATGGTAAGTCATGGCAACAAGCAATTCAGCTTCTAATATACACTACAACAAAAACAACACTTTTTCTTTACCTTGCCACCTACTGACTTTAGTCTTAGACTAAGATTGTAATTTCTGTTTGTCATGGATCCACTTTTTCTTTCTGTTTGTACAATGCCTAGGACGTCTGAATTGTAAGGTATCCTCCTAGTTAGGCAAGATTGCTAACAGAAGATTGATAACAATTATATAGTCAGTCCTTCCAAGAAGGAGGATTATAAGAGTTATCAGGCTGCATGAAGAGAATAATGAAATTGCACCTGCTGTTCCTATATTGTGTAAAATGTCTAAATGGTCATTATTTTCTTATTTAATATACATGTAATGTTACACATGTAATAATTTTCCAAATCATTCCGAAATCAGTGAGAGCCTATATTAATTTCACTAGTGATCATAATGCTAGCAGCAGAGCTTCTTAATCATTTGAATATGCAATTAAGAAAATGGCATGCAACTTCAAACTGGCAGTGCGTGGGATAAAACACGTCTTCGCCCTGAAGGGACTGAGTTAAGCTTCCTTAGAGCAACATCTTTCAAGGCTGCCCAAGAGTTTCTTTTTCCATTTCTCTCATTCTTCTTGCTAATATAACAGCACACCAAGCCATACGGATAGCATAAACCTTTTCAAATATCTGTTGTGCTCTTCCTGCACAGCTGAGAAAAAGAAATTGGAAAAAGTCAAATTATGATGCTAGTCCTTTGCTTTCCAGGGAACCCAGCCCAGGCTTTGGCTCTGCAGTTAAAGCCCTTTCAAAGGCAGGGGTAGAGCAAAGGGTTAGAGTTCATGTTTGGGTCTCTCTCAACTCCACTAGTATGCTTTCATTAACACTCAAATTTGTACAAAAATTTAAAAAATCCCTGATGTCTCTGCCAACCAATAATAACTAATGTCAGTATTTTGATACATGAAGCAGCTGGTATCTCCTACTAATATTTCAATTAGCAATATGAATGCTAGTTATAAATATTTCTGTGCACTTTGGAAATCTACAGTTGGAAGGCTTGGCTGGAAAAGAATTGGAATTGCTGGCATTTTATGACATAGTCTGAATACCTCTTGAAGCAGCAGGTGGACAGGGTGCTGTACAGATACTATTCGGGGTGTTCATATTGCAAACAAGATCCCAGCATTGGCTGTAGATAAGATTTGGTATTGATTCCCATTTTAGCCTGTCTTTTTGTTGCTTACAACTTTGCAAAGCTGCAAGTGCTGTGTCTATGAATTTCTATTTGGAGAATAAATTTGTTTCTGTAGAACCCAGCCAAAAACTGTTTGCAGAAAAGCTGGCACTCTCACACAAGTCAATGCATTTGAGGGCCTGAAAACTTCTAGTGCCCCAAGCGGGAGCACGAGGGAGCCAGAAAGCTCTGTTCATGTGTGTCAAACTTTTGCCCAAATCAAAATTTGAAAATTCACTTGGCATAGGATCAGTTGAGGTTGATTCAAATTTAGTTTTAAAATGCCCTTACAATCTCATAATATGCAAACTCTGGTATGTGTGAATATACTGAGACCCTGCAGGTAGCAGAAAACTGAGATGAAGGGAAGAGGTGAAGGAATAAAAATGGAACTGAATGGGAGAGGGAGCAATTTACTGATGAGGTATGAACCAGATCCTGAATAGTCAGGAGGTGTGTGGAAGACTGAACTCCAGGGGGAAACCAGCCTGGGAGAGAGCCTGAAACTGAAGACTGAGATTGTCTGGAGGAAGAGACCAAAGTGGTCACACTACCTGGGAAGCTTCACCTTTGTCTTTGCCATCCCCCATGTCATGAGTTAAATATACAGTATGTGGGCCTTTGGCCAACCCAGGAAAGCAATGGCTTCTTACTGATATCGTTTTCTTGTTTGGATTTTCTTTTTTCTTTCAGCTAGAGAGCTGTGTAGCTATGTCACTTTATCTTTAAAACAGAACTGGAAGAAGAGATCACTCTAGCTATTGACTAGCTCTTCCCAGCAATCTCCATCTCTGATGGGGAATGCTGCTCCCTGTTCCTGTGCTTCCTTTCCCCTCTGCTAGATTTGCAGTCTGGCCATGTAAAGGAGCATGTGGCTTTTTATATCCTGAAAACTAATGCAGAGGTGTTAGAAATACTGTCATCATTGTTTGAAGAAAACTGCTAGCCTTTCCAGAAGGAGAGCGGAACAGCAGGAGGGTTCTTTTAATGTAAGTTTAATTATAATGGCCAAGTAGCTCAGCACCATCAGACCATAAGTTACAGCTTCTTGTTTATGATACACCTGCCAGGAGGAATTTCAGATTCTTTAAGATATGTATCTAATAACTGGCGCCAGTCCCTAAAGGCACAGACCTTCTGCTCCATATCCGTCTCCACTTTAACTTGATCATTTTTTACTGAACTATGAAAATACATAGCAAAAAATCTTCTAAAATTAATAACTTATACAATGAAGTAAGATTAATGAAATTCTTTATAAAACAGTTTAATCAGTGACAAGGCTAAATGCTGCAGTTCACAAGTTCTGAACTTGGAAATTCACAAAATAAATCATTTCTGTTTACTCACGCTGAGTTTATGCAACTTAGATGGTAACAGTAACCTTCAATGGACGTGCAAAGATTCAAGGGAAGAAGAAAAAAGCCAACAGATGGTACTGCATGTAATTCTTTAGCAGTGTTCACTAACTTTTTTTTTTGTCATTAAATTATCTAATTTTGCATGGCCATTTGTGAATGTATCAACAATACTCAATTTAGTATGTGACACAATGTTTTTTCATGCCTATGAGTAGCATGTCTAAATTTCAAGGCCAGTTTTAGCACAGTTATAATAGCTTGAACAGAGTCTCAAAATATTTTATATCTGGAAGCTGGGGTTTTTTTTCCACTCTGCTTTTTCACTGACTATCAAGATTATTAAGGAAACACCTCCCAGGCGTGTTATTGTAGAATGTCTGGTGGGTGTGCAGTAGTCTTCAGCTGTGACTGCTGTTGTAGAAGTGCTGGGCAGCAGTTTTGGACTGTATTATTGACTGTGTGCCAGCCTTCAAATCTGGTGCTAAACTTAGATGCCTGTTGTCAGTGGTATTATTCCCTTGAGTATCACTTGCAGGATTAGGTATTACTTACACAAAATTACACAAATGGTACAGTTGCTGAAAAGCTGAGAGTAAGTGCTCTGGAACTACACTGAGATCCTTGTGATGGGCTTTGCTTAGTTTTAACACTACTCTAAATCATAAGGAACATCATCTACTAAGACATCAGTGGTAAATCACAGCCAGAAACAGGATCACGCAAAAATATCCAAAACAAATGACAGTTTTATAGTATTTTAATTATAGTTCTGGGGGGGAAAAAAAAAAAAGAGGTTGGAAGTGGATGATTCCTCCCACAGCCCTTTTCTGGCAACTCTGTATCTCCTGGAGACCATAGTACACAAAAAAAACCCTGACTAGAGTTGTAAACTGGTTGCTTTTCCCCCACTTTTCACCAGAACTTGCTAGGTTCTCTGCTTCCATTTTCTCAGGTTCCAAATGGAAGTATGGTCTTCAAATATAGAAATTAAATTCCACCTATGGACAAGAAGTATCCTTCTTCAGATGGAGCTCTAAAGTCTCTTGAACAGTAAGAAAATATATGCAAAACTTCAAGTCTTTTGCCTCCACTTTTTTTCTGCCAAACAACTCTGATGTCTACTTCCATATGTGCTCTATTGAAATCTGCTTTTCTCATCCAGATAGTGTACTCCTCTAGTATATCCTTGAACACCTCCTCCACTTGGAATAAAAGACTCTGGGGTTTCATTCTGTTGCTGCTATTCAGACATTGCAATAATAGAATTTTCTTAATCAAAGTGAGATATTCCTGGGACAATGTATTTAAACACAAATTAAACTACTAAATTCATTTTTGGACATCTATATGGGATACGTAATTTCTAGGGCTGCAGAGGTAAAATAAAGCAAGTTTGAACCTTCCTGAATATCAGGACAGTATTTTATTTAGATATCTAAAAACTTCTAAAGGATCCTAACTTCAGATACGTCCAGCTGGTACTGCTGGCCCCACATTTTTCTCCTGAAGTGGGAGAGATGTGGAGCCTGAAATGGGGATACTCAGAGGATGGGAAAGAGAAATGCACATTTTTCTGTCATTCTGGTGATGCTGTCTTTGCCTTTCCCTACCTGTTGATATCATGATTATATCACAAATACATTTTGTTTTCTGTTCCTGAGGAAAAAGAGACTCCTAATAGCAGCAGGGAACCCTGGGGCCATGAGGCCATAAACTCAGCTGCCACTGGCCCTGTGAGAGCAGAAGAAGCCCAAGGAAAACTACAGCCATTTTGCACAATTAGCAGATCCACAGTTGCAAATTTGAAGAGCAATTTGTTACCTTCCTAAACCAAGCAGTATTTAGGAATACTAAACCTGAAGTTACCGATGCAAACAGCCATTTGAGACAAGAACAGATGCTTGTGTAGTAAATGTCACAAAAATCCCAAAGTTGTTCTCTGATGGGGTTTAGTAACCAAAATATAAGCTTCCCCTACTTAAATGCAGACTGCCATTCGACAGGGCCAGCGCTGAGTTCTTGCTGAGCAAGAAGACACTATTGCAGCAAGGCAGTGCCAGCAGCAGTGCCTGGTGGGTGGCCAGGGGCCAGCTGGTCCCTCCCAGGGTGATGCAGCCCATGCCAGTACAAGGGGGAAGGGACCACTGGGAAGAAGCAGCCTTTGACAGGCTTGGCCCCAGCTGCCTCTTTGGGACCCACTGGCCCACCCGGTGCAGAGCCACCAGAGATGCTTGGACCTGATCTGAGCAGCCAGTGGGGACTATGCAAATATATTCCTCTGATTCATACTGCTGGACCCATTCTGTGCCAGAGATGAAAGGTGAAAAATCAGCTGCTGGGAAGAGAGCGAAGAAGTGAGAGGTGGAGAGAAAGCAACGATTGCAGATGATGAGGAGCATCAATGGGAGCAGAAATCAGAGCAAAACCTGTACAGAGGTGGAGCTGGAGGGGATGAAGCATTACAGTGGAGAGGTGGAGGAGAAAAGGAAAGGAGCAGTCTGAGTGCCTGCATGTCTCTCGTGGTGAACAACAGCAATTATTAACAAGGTCTTTCAGTTATTACAGTAGCATAAGTTTAAGGATCAAGAGCATAAAACCTGTCATTTTACACAGGTTAATCTGTGTTATAAGTTAACCTGGGCAGCTGACACTGCTGTGCAGTCTTCAAGAATGGAGAGGGTATGAAAATATCAGAGGTGGCAGTGCTAGGGGTCCACAGGGAACACTGGAACTACTCAGTTGTGCCCTCACTCTTAGTACCTTACTCACTTGGAAAGTGGTAATGAGAAGACATTTACTTAAAGGCTGATATTTCAAATAACAACCACCAGTTTTACAAGCATTGACTTGTACCAGTTAATAACTGTGCCAGAAAAATAGAGGTATTTTTAACAGCCAGCTCCTCAATCTGAAAGCCTTGACATGAGAACAAGCTACTTCCAGAATAACAAGTTACCAGAAGGTGATGGCTAAATTCAAAATTGTACCACTGTGGCTTAGATCAGCTTAAAATAAATTTAATTAAATCAAGCAAAACCTCTATTTCTTCCAATTTATCCAGAGGTCCTATAGACTTAATCTGAACTGTTTTGAAACCATATGAACCTTCTTTAAAAACAATTAAGAAGTGCCTGTGGGTTGGCTGGGTTTTGTGTCTGCCAGCGGCAGGAGCACATAAAAGAACCTATGAGATGCTCATGACCAGAGTTAAGTTAGGTAAATAGGAATGCTTTTCCTTATTAAGAAAGGTGCCTGTCTGTGTGCTTATTCAGGCTAGGAAGATAGCCCTCAGGACCCTGAAAATGATGTGGCTTGGTACTGGTGCAGAGATCTGCAAGTGTCTGATGCCTCCTTTTCTATAGTGATAGCTTTTAGCTGGTAGCCACATTAAAAACAGAGAGATCTTTTGAATAGTAAAAAAGCAATAACAGAGTGCTGGAGAAAATTGTCTTTTTTTAAAATTTTGTTGTCTTTTTCACACATAGCATTTTCTATGACTGTTTAAGTCTGTGAGCAAAACCAGCCTCTCCTTATTAAAAATGTGTGTCTCTGAAAGGATTCACATATCCAATATAACCTTCACTATGATGCTTCTAATTAACCAGTCTGCTTCACAATAAAGTATCTAGCTGTCACCAAAATCAACACTGTTCAGTTATTAATAGATTAAGGAAAGAATGTTAATTCTTCAAGCTCCATTTCATTTGGTCTCATTACTTTGCAAGCCAGATGGTTGCAGGGCCAGACCTGTCAGCAGGCACTGGGAGGAAGAATACACTTGCCGAGTGGCAAGATGCAACACACACAGCATCTGGAAACCTGCACCCAGGGGCAGCTGCTTATAGTTCTTGGGAATTATTCTGCAGGGAGCAGAAGAAATCATGAATTGATCTAATTCGGTATTATTTTTCTCACCTCTCCCTCTATGGTACCTAACACCATCTCCAACACAGCGGTGGAGTGTGCCTCCAGCTGTGAAGGAGGTAGCTCTCTGTTCGTTTTGGGTAGCCAGCTAATTGCCTTTTTCCTTACGGTGATGGGCTGTGGAACTGGCTGAGGTGATGCCAAATTGGAAGAGATGTTGCTATCTACATCCAGTTTGCTAAAGACTTTCTTCCTGCAGTGTAAGTCTTAGGACTAAGACAAAAGCACTTTGTCTTGCTGATCAGTCAGAATGTGTGGTGCATTCCCAGGCTCACATGGCAGCCAAATCCAGAAAGAGAAGTTTATCTCCACTTACAGCCCAGGTAAAAAGTCTCTCATGCTGAAATATAAAGAGGTGGGGTTTTTTTTCTCCTCTTGGAAATAAATTAAAGAATTAGAGGTTTTGAAAGATAATCACCATTAACACTTCGGGGAAAAAGTCTGATCTGTTTTTCATAAAACATAATTCATAAAAACTCTCCAAGACCTTTACTTTTAATCAGAAATGCAAGGAAAATTTCAATCTGAGCTGAAATTAAAGTTTGAGAAAGTTTTTCTCAAGTTCTCTTTTGTCTCCTTGAAACAATACAGTGAAGGGAGCTCAGAGCAATACAAGGCTAGGTCAGGTTATCTTTCCATAATGAGGCAGAATCAAACATACCGAAGCCATTCTGGAAATATGTTCTTGAAACTTTCCATTGGGAATTCTGCCATCTCTCTGAGTAGCCTCTAACAGTACTTTTCTATTGTTAGAATTAGCAAGGTTTTCCTAAAGTCAAACCTAAGTCTTTGCTGCAAATTAAGCCAATGTCGTCTTATCCTTCCCCATGCTGAACAATCGATTACTTACTCTTTTAGCATCCATATTCTGTAAGATTTTTTATGTTTCCCTACCTTAAACATTATTTTCTGTGTATTAAATTGTTGTCTTATAACAAGCTTAAATTTTCTAAGTTTCTTTCCATTCTTATTCCTCTGTCTGTCCTCAGTGATGGTTTGTGCTCTCCCCAGATTGCCAGGATATCCATGACTGATTTTTTCATCTTGTTCACAGCTGAAAAGCAAAACTAATTTAAAGTATACTGAAATGTTTGTCTTTAAAAAAAAATTGGAAAATTATGAACCTTTTCTGCAAAAAGTAATCTTCCACTCTTCTATAGAAAATGGCCTTAGATTAAAATATTTTACTATCCCCAAAACACTATCTATCTCATCAAATCCCTAAGTGTAAATGTAGAAATGGCAATGTTTTTGGAAGATATTAAAGTGTAAAGGCTCTGAATGGGAGCAAGGCACAAATATACCTCAGCATGGGGAGAACTGTGAAGAAAATGTATCTGTTCTGGGCCACCTTTTTTTTGCTGTAGGGAGGCCAAGCTGCAATTTCCTTGTCCTTTTTGGATGGGATGAGCAGGATCGACCCAGGCAGGACCTCTCCAGCCCCATCCCACCATGGCCTGCAGCCCAGAAAGGGAACAGCCACAGGGACTGCTGCAGGTTGGTGAACTGTTATTGGTAAAATTAATGGCAGACAGAGATGAAAAACCATCTGATGGCTCTAATTATAGACCTGGGTTATAGAGTTTAAATATAAAAGGCTTTCATACAAACTCATGTATATGATAGCCATATGTAATTAGATATTGTAGAAGATCTAGATTAATACTAATGAAGGCCATTTTAGAAAGGCCAGCTAAAATTACCGAGAAAATTAATAGACAGAGGAAGAATAGAGGCATTGATTGGGAATTTATCAGAAAAAAAAAATAGTCTTGTCTTTTATCTGAGTAATACTGAGGGAAGGGAAGCAAGGAGCAATATCAAAATGGTAACCTGCCAAGATAAAGATAGTAAGGCCTGTAGTTTTTAGGAAACAAAATTATCTCCAGCTGGTACCACACATAGTGAAAAAGAACTATTCATGTCCATATGTACATAAAGGAGTTTCTCCTGCAACTTTGTTTTGGCCTTCACCAAGCTGTATTTTTTCATCAAAGCAGAAGATATCAAGACCTCAACTGTTACGTTTGGTTAAGTTGAATTTATTTCACTTATATGCTTTCTTGGTGAAGAGTCTGTATCTAGAGAAAGGATGAATGAGCAAATGCAAGAAAGGCCAGATCTTTCCTAGATTTCCCAGTCTTTGCCACGGTGTCATAGGTCTGGAAGGTTCCCTGGGGCTCATGTAGTCTGTTTATCATCCTCAAGGCAAAATTAATGATAACCACAACTCTCCTGAGAAGAGCTATTTTAATCTATTTAATCTGTTTTTAAAGAACTCCAATAGTGGAGATGTTGCAGATTTCCTTGCCAATCAATTCTTATCCATTTTTTAGTATACACACACGAAATATATACTTTAACGTGTTTTAAAACTTTCTTGCAGTAATTCAAGTCCATCATTTCTTTTCCTATTTATTTCTGCATGGATTTCTCCCATCCTCACTTCAGTTGTGCTAAGGACTGTTATCATAAATTTTCTCATTGTCTGGTTTAGACAATCTTTGTTCATTTGTTCTTACCTCATACATCACTTCTACTGGAGCTTGATCATGCTTGACACTCAGCTTGTGATCCATGTCTAACATTAGCTTGAACCTGTTGTTCTTGGGGATGCATTATCTGAAGTGCAAGGCATGGTGGTCAGGCTGGTTGAGTCAGGGCTTTTGTCTCCAAAGATCTGAGATATGTCTAACATCATGGTAAAACAAATATCTTCCCTGAAGAAAATTGCTTGTCCTCTAAATGCCTCATTTCCTTAAAAGTTCATAACATTATTTGCCTTTGTCCCTACATGGTAGGGAAGAAAACCATTAATAAACACAAAATGTCTGTTGCTTTACCACTCTGGTGCCTCTCCTTGTGTGAGGGAAATGGGGAATTCAGGGGTGGACAGTGGCAGACCTGAGTCAGGAAACTGCATTAGCCTTGTTTTTCCTCTCTTCCATGGGGTTTGCAGCTAATTAGTATCACCTCCCAAACCAACATCTTTCAGTGGGATATCTCAAGTCCAACACCCCATTTCAGAAGTATCGATAATGAAAAACTTCTGGATTTAAGATTCTCAATTTCAAAATTTTAACTGAGGGAACTAGCTAAAGATGTCAGAATAACTGAAAGCATCAGAACTGGCATGTGAGAGGGGGTTTAGATTTCTCTGTATCTCAGAGGCAGAAATGTTCAAAACATGTATACTACCAGCCTGGAGGTAAAAGCCTTGGAAAGATCAGCTGCAGACTTGAAGGGAAATGGTAGGGCTAAGAAATAAGGCTATAAGGAAAGGAAGAAAGAAGTGATCAATACAGAAAACTAAGGTGTTGGAAAGTATTGAAATAGAACAAGACTCTCCAAAAAATGAGTGTTGTGTTAAAGGTATAGAAATTTAGCAGAAAATAAACCACCTTTGGTTGCAGCTGGTCCTCAGAGATTAGAGGGGCTGGGTATGACTGGGTTTAACCTCTGATTGTAGTTAAGTCAGCATGGTATGTCTAGTTAAGTTCAATAAGAACTTTCACGAGTACAGGTTCACAAATAATGCAGTTTACCAATTCAGGTCTGGTTGCGTTCAATAAGGACTTGCATGACCTAGGTTCATGAATAGTACAGTTCATTGAAGCAACAGGCAAGAAAGTTCAGGATTGCTGGTGGTAAATGAACCAATTACAGAGTGTTAATACATGTCACTACAGAAAGCATGGCCACAGCCATCTGTCAGTGCTCTGTGTGTGTGTATACACACACACACATGGATATACATGAAATGAACATTCCCAGGTCTGGTCCAACAAAGATGGAGGTACAAAGCTCACATAAAGGCATCCTTTCAGGAGAGGAGGAGAGACGCAGTCTACCAACTGATCCTGAGCAGGCAGAGATGTATTCCCCCTGTGACCCTTTCTGCCCTGAAGCCACTCTTTTATACTGTACATTTTTGTCCCTTCCCAATGGGATGGAACAATGGCATGCTATAGGCAGCAGTGGAGGCTGTCTGACCTTCACCAGAGAGTCTTTGCACATATCCTTATTCCTTAATGGACCAGTTTTACATCAAGACTTGGTTTTCAGGGTGAAGGGGGAGTACAGAGCTGTGGGTGTTCTTCTGTGCCTCTTCTCGGCTGTGAGACCTCCACTTCTTTCCAGACATCCTTCTGTTGTTAACTCTTGCTTGAGCCAGGGAACCAGGAGCCCAGCTCATGCTTTCCCCAATTAGTATCATCAATTCTTCAATGACTTAAAGCAACACTGTACAGTTCTGACCATCTACGACATTGAGTTACACCTCCCAAAGAAAATAGAGGGAAAAGAAAAAAGAAAAAAAAGACTTCATACAACAAAAAAATAGAAGGAATTATCTGTTATGTATTCAGAGTGGAAATAATGATAAAAGAAAAACTGAGTATATCCTAAAGATTGATGAACACAAGTCCTCAAATTTCTATAATGATATACTAAAAGCCTTTCCAACATTTCAAAAAAAAAAATTGTAGAAAAAGGCTTTTAGGAAGCTCATAAAATCAAGGGTTATATTAGAGGACTGGAGACCAGCAAATACGGTATCTGTTTTTAAAAGGAGGACAGAAGAAATGTAATCCCAGCAACTACACTATAGATCGTGGTCATCCCAGAACATGATGTCTGGGCGTTTTGAGAACAAATGAAAAGGGTGTTGTCAAAGACTCAGAGGTAAACAGATGAGGATTGATCAGGCCAGGAAAGAGAAATTAAGGGGCTTTGTATCCCCCCTCCATGCAGCACTGGTTGATGTTACGTAGGTGGTGCAGTTGCTGGAAGGGTGGTGGGCTGTGGTGGAAGGGCTCTCACGCAGCTGTGAAAAGGCACCATTCAGAGCAGTGCAGTTTCCAGTCTTGTAGGAAGAAGATAGGATAAAATTCAGCATATGATTGCAATTTTTTTCCCTGATATCCTAGAAGAAAATACTGTCAGAATAACTCTGTATCTTCCCTTGACAATTTGTTTTTCCATGCAAAAGATATGCAGGCAGCCTAATCTATCTGATCGTCAGTAGAGCACCACAGAAGCAGTTGTACACAGCAATGTTTTCTGCCTTCCACAGCACTTAAAGGGATGTAGGAAATAAACCAAATGGGATCAAATGAACCAAATGCCAAAAGTTAATCCTGAAGGAAGAAGTATGACACTTGAGGGATCATAAGGATCCTCTGCAGCACAGCTCTTGTTTAGTATTTTCTTAATGACCCTGATATGAAAACCAAAGGTATTTTGATGACATTTTCGGATGACATGGAATTAAAAATAATTATCAGGGCAGGGCAGGTCATGATGAACAGTAGAGCTTAAGAACTGTCATGAAATTAATGATAGAACTGGCAAAATCATGGACTTACAAGCAGACATTTTCATTTTTTCTAGAAGTTAAATTTTAAAAATTATGGGATTGTTTGGAAAAATGTGAGTATTGCAGGTGATCACAGCTTCCACAGAAGTGTCTCGGTGAGGGATGTGTGGAAAAAGGGGATGAATGGTTTAAAATATATTCAGGAGAACCAGAGTCGTCAGCGTCCATACAGGCCCCAGCAAGACATTATCCAGAATGCTATGGCAGGGAGCAGTGATTTCTGTGCAGGAGCAGTGACTGAACACATGGCAGACATGGAGAGGCTACTGGGGAGACACCTAGGGAGTAAAAGCCTGAGACGTGAAACATGTGATTTGAAAAGTCTCTCAACATGCAGACTGGGATGATCACCCTCTATGGACGCAATATGGAAGGAAGGAATCAGGAAAAAGAGCTGTTTAACTCAACAGACCTAACAGTATATGAAGAAGACTGAGCTAAGGACAAACTTAGGCTGGGCACCAGTGCGGTCTCCTGCCATAAGAAAAATTATGTTCTTGAATTGCCTTTCTGAAGAAAGACTGGTGACAGAAAAAACCTCTAAGTCATTCTAAGATGAAATAAGATAATTTTATGAAAAGAATTTCATGATGTGACTGCCTGAGATAGCAGCAAGATGAACTTTCTAACTAAGGGAGACACTTCCAACCCTTTTCTCCTGTTTTTATGTGGATCAACATTCACTTTGTGTATTAATCAAACATTTTAATTACTAACTGCAAACAGGATGAGAGCAATATAATGTCCAAATAATTTTGAGGGTTCTCATAAATAGTCCAAGGCTTTTCCACATAAAGCTATGAAGAAAATTACTCTGATTACCCTTCCCCTCCTTTAGGCTACTGGATAACCACGGAAGTTGCGCCTTTGATATTTAATATACTTCTTTCAAATGCAGCCCATCTGTGACTTGCAAATTAGTAATTAACAGTAACAGCTTCACATCTCTATGGTGCAGTGCTAAGTCTCCACAGCTGTGCAAGTGTGCTCCAGCTTGTGGCCTGCATATCCAACCCTCTGGCATCTAGAGTGGTGAGGCTTGTGAAGCTCAGTGTGACAGCCTCCTTTCCTGTTCATATGAGTTTCCTACTCAGTGTTTCCTACTGCCTGGGTATGGGTAGAGAGTGCATGCATATACACACGTTAGGGAGTAGCTGTGTGTCCAATTTAAATTTATATGATGATGGAAAGGAAGGACAACCTGAGTGGCAACCTGGCTCTGGAGGGATTTTATGCATCTCCTGCACTGCATACCTTCCCTTTGACCAAGTTTCCTCAGCTGGTTCTCTGTAAAATGAGTGTGGAAATTGTCCCAGCTTACAGGATAAGCGCTAGATAAAGTGCACATGTGTGATCATAGGAAGGGGGGCTTTTTTTAATGCAAGAGGATAAATATGATACATTGAGTTTCCTGTACATAAATTTCTCAGTAGTAGGCAGAAATGTTTGCTTTGTCAAAAAATGCCTTTTAACTTAATTCTCTATTGAAATTTAATAAGAATGCCATGAAGGATAAAATCTTAGCTCTAGAAAAGGTAGGATGAGATTGGTTGTTTACAGGAAAATATTAAAGAATTTAGCTCTAAATTTAAAGAAAACTTTTTACAAAATCCAGACTGTCATGAAGGTTAGATTACCTATGTAAGGCCACTAAAGTTTAAATTACCCTGACTCTGCCCAGGCTGGTCACAACTCTGTGTTATCCTTCAGTTCTGCCAGGAGCATTTGACCAAAACGTTCTCAGAAAAGGATCTCTCCAACTTTTCATGGAGAAAATCAAAGCAGGTTCCAAACCTTTAGATATTCAGTGTTAAGTCCTTGGAAGTTACTTGTCCTTTCCTGTTGGTTTCACATGTTTATGAGCAGCTGCTGCAGATTGAGCCACGGTGGACTGGGAGCATTGGAAAGCTGCGGGGCATCACTGAAAATAGGTTTAGGCAGCTCTGTAGAGAACCCTGGAGCTGGAGAGTGAGGGCTGATTGCTTTACTGTCATAGCCTCACTAAATAAACAGGTTTTTTCTTTCCATCTCCTGGTCCTAAATTTGCTCCCCGGGAGTCCCTCAGGATGCTCACTGGTGACAGACAGGCACGTCCACCCTGAGCGTGCTGCCCCCAGGGCACTGGCACAGCCCAGAGTCCTTTGGCAAACTCAGCTCTGCTGTTCACAGTTGTTTTATTTTCCTGCAGAGGTTTACTATGAATCTTAATAACTTGCCTGAAACAGAGGAGGATTCTCAGTCTTTCTCCAAGTTAATGTCAGCATGCCTGTTAATATCGGATAAGCTCAACTACAAATCAAGTGTTTTTTCCAAGCTAAAACAAAACAAAATATTTCAAGGGCATCTCATGCAGGTTTATAGGAGAAAATCCTTTCTGTACTTGTCTCTCAGTGTTTAAATCCTTCAACCATTCCCTAACCCATCTTCTTATTTTTTGATCTGAAACAAAAGGCACTAGAGCAGCTCTTTCCTTATCTCTCATCTCACCTCCCTTTCCTTCAACCCACAGCAAAACAACAAGGCTAGCACAAAAATGTATTTTTCATTCATTTTGTAATTTTGCTTCAAACACATGATGCACTTTGCTGAGAGCTCAAGATATCACTGACATGAATGGGTTAAGATGAGGGAAAGAAAGAAATAAAATGCTGAGTTAGCATGAGGGAAAGAAAGATATGAAGTGTAACTGAAAGGAACTACCTGACACAAGCATGTTACTCGTTAACCACCACATTTGGTAAAGATTTGTCTTTTTGGTAGTTGCAAAAATCAGGTCAAGTTCTGTGTTCTTTAATCCTCCTCAGCCACTCAGTCACCACCAGCTCCGTGCACTACTGGAGGTGTCCTTATCAAGCTGTACTGACATTCTGAGATTTTAAGTTGTCTTGTGCTGTTTCAGGAGGCAGGTATTTCAGATGGGCCCACAGAGCCAAAAATGCAATAAAACCCTAAAATGTTCTTTTTTAGAAGGTTAAAACAGCACTCTAGTAGTAGAGCACATTTTAAATAGTTTCTAGGATTTATCTAAAATGCTTGGGCATGGGTTATTAGCAGTAGTGACTTAGTTGTGCTTCTACAAGAACTTCCTCATGGATCATTGCTTAGTTACTACTTAATGATTTCACCCATGATTACACACAAAACCATTGCTAAAAACACTGGCATTGACACAAATGTCTATGGAATGGTAAACAGGAATGAAGCAGAACAGACAGATATTTTAATTAATGAAAAAATATACAGAACCTTGTGTGTGAAACAAAGCCAGCTGTTGAAGGAGACATGGGAAAATGAGACTTCCTAGTGAGGCTGTAGCTTGCCATGCTGCCCAGGCTGTCTCATCCAAGCACTGTTCTGCACCTTCCAGTCTCTGGTTTTTCCAAGGCAGGGGCACAGCTTCAGAGGACCACCATTTCAGATTAGACTATGAAGACCTCAGAAGAGCAACTTCTAAATAAAGGAAAATTTGGATTTGAGCCTATCACACTGCCCAGAAGTTAGTCTTTCGCTTCCCCAGAAAGTGTCTAAGCACCAGTCTGTCCCAGAATGGGAAGGTACATTCTCCTCCAGCTTTAACTTGTGGGCCTTTTATTGGGGCCCCAAGACAGAAAGATGCTGAGTCTGAATGGCCAAATATTTCCTCTTAAAGAGGTGACTAAAAGGAGAATGTTGATTTTGCTTTTAAACCTAATATCAGTAAGGATAACCATGAAGGTCTGAATTTAGTTCTGATACCTACATACTTATAAGCTGGTTTGAAAGAGAACACAGAGGAATGATACAGCAATTCAAAAGCCAGAGAAAACGCTTGCAGAATTTCTTTGCAACCAGCTACCAGCAAAGCAACTAAGGTACACTGACTATAATGTGTATCTTTGCAAACAGAGAGTGCTGCATATCAAAAGACTGCTTAAAAACTAGTAGCTCCTTTTAGCTATATGCTCTGACAGTTTATAAAAGTAGGTGTAATTTTCTAAACTACAAGATACAACGTAATTTGTTCAGAACTATGGTACTAGTATTGCTGTGAAATTTTCATGCCTGTTCTGCTCTACAACCCTTTTCTGAGCAACACTATTAAATTCTTGTTTACCATTTGGGTGGGTTTGGATTTGGTAGTTGAAGTTTTTCCACTCATAATATTTCAGGAAGCACTTTTACTTGCTTAAAGAGGCTGATGGTGCCCCATAACTCACTCTCAAGGACATTTAATGGTAATATGAGCTGATGTATATGTACTCCTTTCAGAGATTTTCCTGATGTGTGCCACAGAAGCACAGAGAACATTTTTTAGATGGCAAAGTGTGGCCACTTTGCCTTAGACCAGCACTCTTCTAGCCCTAAATAACTGTCATGAAGCCTTTTGTCTTTTCTTCTGACACCAGCATGCGGTTGTTTTTATCCACATTTTCTGCCAAATTGCTTTCAGGAAATATGAGTGTCTGTATCTTGTGACACCCTCTAGTTTCACACAAACTGAATCATGCTGTACAGTTCAGCTGAGTAATAAAATATAATCTGATTGGCAGGAGGTATTAAAGCAGGCCACATCATTACAGATCCTCTTTTAACCCAGTTTAACAAGTTGCTCCTGAGAAGTTATTTATTCTAGCTGTCAACATCTTGTTGTTGAGATGACAGCGATCAAATCTCTGTTAGATCCTAATCTTGTTCTTCTTACTCCACCTTCAAGTATCTGAGAGCCTCATATAAGCAATATCACTTTTTGTCAGCAAAATGATTTGTTTGACTCTGATCGTTTGCTGAAAGTTACAACAATGTATTTTTTTAATACCTACAACAATTATTAGTATGAGATGGGGATGGAATAAATAGCAGGCAATAGTGAATCGTGGAGCATCGAAAGTCTGATTTGTTGCTGTGTTGAACACACTGATCCATATACAAAACAAGAAGGTATTTCACAACTGCGGAAACTTAGCAATGCATTCCCGGGTGCACAGATGTCACACCAGCAAATTATTAGTCAGAGACTGATATTCTTCTAGTGTCCTGGGGACATCTCACTAGCTAGCAGAGTGCCAGACCCATCTCTGTCACAAAGTTATAAGAGTTCTTTTATTATGACTCTTGATGCTAGGAATTGGGAAGGAAAAGCTATATATTATCCATCAGGCAGACTGCACCTCAACTTTAACAGTCCTCTGACTTGGGAAATTCTAAAGGCCCCTAAATGATGCGTTCTATCCTGATTTTAACTTCTCCAGTCCCCCAGTCCTAAGAACTCCTGCAACTCTATCATGCCATGCATTATACTGAAAAGTGAAATTCCTTGTAAATTCCCCGTATGTATTTGCAGACTACTTTATAAGAATGTTTTAAAACTAGAATTTTCCTGAAAGTAAAGTTTAGAATGTTAATTGGAATATGGGAATTTTTTTTAATTGTTGGAAGATCTATATTTTAGGCTTATGATACATTTGAAATAAAACCACCTACCCAGTTCAAAATTATTCATTTAATATGTTACCTGTCTCTTGGGCCATTTGTGAATGCTAGCAGATCTCATTCCTTCAAGGGAGTTTGAAAGCAAGTTCACTTTCAAATGTGGTAATATTAAAGGTAATACTTCTGATTTTCATCTGAAATCACAAGATATGTTCTTTTAGTGGAAATGTTTTAAACTCAATGCACAGTATATTTGTGTCAGAATGGATCCAGCTGGTGTTTTTGAAGGTGTTCACAAAAGTGTGAAAATATTGTGCCTGGTGGAAAGACAGCCTAATCAGCCCTGCATCTAAGTGACCGGGCAGGAGTGTTGATCTGCTGGAGGGCAGGGAGGCTCTGCAGAGGGGTCTGGACAGGCTGGATCGATGGGCCAAGGCCAGCTGGAAGAAATTCAACAAGACCAAGTGCTGGTTCCTACCCTTGGGTCACAGCAACCCCAGGCAGCCTACAGGCTGGGGGAAGTGCATGGAAAGATGCCCAGCAGAAAAGGACCTGGAAGTGCTGGTCAACAGCAGCTGAACATGAGCCAGCTCTGCCCACATGGCCAAGACGGCCCATCCTGGCCTGTATGAGAAATAGTGTGGCCAGCAGGACCAGGGCAGTGATCATCCCCCTGTATTGGGCACTGGTGAGGTCACACGTCAAGTGCTGTGTCCAGTTCTGGGTCCATCACTGCAAGAAAGACATTGAGGTGCTGGAGCGAGTCCAAAGAAAGGCAATGGAGCTGGGGAGGGGTCTGGAGCACAAGTCTTGTGAGCAGCTGAGGAAGTTGAGGTGTTTAGTCTAGGCAAAATGAGTCTCAGGGGGACCTTATGGCTCTCTACACACAGCCTATTACAATTCTGAAAGGACCTTGTAGACTGGTGGGGGTCGGTCTCGTCTCATGGGTAACAAGTGACAGGACGAGAGGAAATGGCCTTAAGTTGCTCCAGGGGAGCTTCAGATTAGATATTAAGAAAAATGTTTTCACAGAAAGGGTTGTCAAGCACCGGAACAGGCTGCCTGGGGAGCATTTGAGTTACCATCCCTGGAGGTATTTAAAAGACATGTAGATGTGGCACTGAGGGACATGGTTTAGCAGTGGGCCTGGCAGTGCTGGGTTAACAGGTGGAGTTGATGATTTTAAAGGTCTCTTCCAACCTAAACAGTTCTGTGATTCTGTTCGTATTATGCTGATTCATTGCTTGTATTTTGGGATCTTATATTTTGGAGACTAGCATTTTTGTGCATAAAAGGAAGATATGTTATTTTCTAACTCCCTTTGCATAGGTTGGCTTTCTGCAGTGATTTTAATGAAGTATGTATTTCATATATATGTATGAAAAAAATCTGTATCACACCTCGTCATCTCTCTTATCTCCTCCTCAATACAGCAGATAGTCTTCTGTTTTTAACATTATTTTTTCCCTGTCATCAATGAATCAGTTTGGCTTCAAAATTTGATGTAGTTATTTATGAAAGAAAAACCCCTTGAAATTCCTACTAAAACACTGATTTCTACATTCCGCTTGTGGACTTTCTTTTCAATTTCATTGCAGCTTTTACATAATTTTAAAAAATAGTACTTCTACATTCATTTGTACACAAAATAAGAGGAAATTCTGCCTTTTTTCCCCACAGGAATATTTTTGAGAAGTATATTGATTTCTCTCATTGTTGGAACTATAGATGTAAGCTATGTGGAGGTTTTCATGGCGAGTATCTATTTCTGGCATTTCAGCAGAAATTTCTGCACTTCAGAGCAACACATTTCTGTATAAATGGGTGAAGGAGACATTAAGATAGAAAGCTGGTTGTAAAATGCTGTAGAATTAAAAAAAAATTCTCTAAAAGTGAAATGACTAATAAAGGTTATTTCCCATGGATTTGTCTTATATTTGAATTCTGTAGTGTCCAGTAATGCTCAAATCTAGATACATTGCAGAAGACTTCCCTGAAAGCAAGCTATGAATCAAGCACAACGGGAACTGCCCAGTTGCTCCTACTGGGGTGAGTCTCTGTGCTTCAGAAATGCATGTGCCAGGGAGGAAACTGGAAATTCTGGACCCCTCAGTGAGATAATGAGCTGTTTTGAGACAGTGAACTGGTTTGAAATGGGTGTTCAACATTATCCCTCCACAGCAAAGTGTTTGACTGATTGTGACAGGAGCTCTCCAGATGGGAATTTCAGGCAATGACAGAGATTCTCCCCAGGCAACGATTTGTATGCCCAAATGTGTTGATTAGTATCCTGATTGGAATGTCCTAGAGATGCCCAGGCTGTTTCTGCTGTAGAACTCTTTTGTGTGCATAGATAAGACACTTGTTAATAGTTGAAACTCTTACTGCAGCTACAGAAATGTTCACATAACCCATCTCTTAATACATAGTTAAGATATTTAAGAGTTGTTTTATATGTAGTTAATTATGTGCTGGAGGTGGTGATGTAGGACCATGAGCCAGCCAGGTTAGAACTGAGCAGAGCAGCAGCTCTGGGAATCTCAACCCAGCCAAAGACACTGCTGCAAAGACTCCTCCAGCAGAGAGTCCTGTCACCACCAGACAGCCACTGGCAGTTATGTTCGAGGGATCTGATTCCCTGTGCAAATGTGCTGTATGCCAACAAACTTCCTGTTCATGCCTATGCAAACTAGAAAGTCAGGATCTCTAACTGACCTTGTGAATTTTCCTTCTTTTTTCTTTACTGTCATTTGACTTTAACACATCACAAAATACTCTGCTCTACTTGGTTATATGGCAGTCATTCAAATACTTTTATGGTGAGTAGGGACTAGAGCTTTGAACCTGTCTTTCTTCCACCCTCTGGGTGAATTCTCTGGTGGATAAGTTCTTCTATGAAAGCTGAGTACTTTCTTTTTCTCTGATCATGTTTCCAAGCAAAAGTAATCCTTTGTAAGTTGTGACCTCAGAAAATTTAGTTTAACTCCCAAATACGATTAGATGGAAATAGCTGCCAAGTGCTTAGACAGAGCAAACCCCCTTGTTGGGTTAAGCTTCACAAATTTTAAGTTGTGATTGTGGTTGGGTGTCTTTTATTTGGTGTTATAATTCTAATCTGAGTAATTTAAATTCCTTTTACTATAACTAAAAAGACACAATTCAAGGATACTACTTCCAAAAAATGATCCTATTTCTCTCCATTGATTACAAAGACACCTTTGGGTAGCTAGGTTAGGTATTTGCTTTGCAGATATTGAAAGTTAGGCAAAATTTGCTCACAGGGTCCAAGGCTGCTTCAGAAAAAGCATTGCAAGCAGGTGAAGGAAGATGCTCCCCCCTCTCTACTCAGCCCTGGTGAGACAGCTCTGCAGAGCTGTGTCTAGTGCTGGGCTCCCCAGGACACGAGAGACATGGATACACTACAGAGTCCAGAGAAGGGCCACAGCAATGTTGGAGAGGTTGAAGCATCTGACACATGAGGAGAGGCTGAGAGAGCTGGGGTCATGCGCCCTGGAGAAGACAAGGGTCTGGGGGGATATTATACAAGTGTATAAATATAGCTGAAGGGAAGGAGTAAAGAAGTTAAGACAGAGCTACAGTCCTCCCAGTGGCCCTCAGTGACAGGACAAGGGGCAATAGGCACGAAAAGAAATGCAAGAAATTCTGCTTAAACATAAGAAAAAATTAATTTTTATTTTGCAGGTGGTCAAACACTGGCACAGATGATGTGCCATCTTCATCTTTAGAGATACTCAAAATCTACCTGAACACGGCCCTGAGCAACCTGGTGTAATTGACCCTGCTCTGAGCAGGAGGTTGGACTAGTCCATCTCCAGAGGTGCCTTCCCATAATTCTGTGATTCTGTGGAAATTATTCCAATTCATTCCACCTATGTTTAGTCCAGTAAACTTTCTTGTATCATATTTTGCTTCCTTTTATAGTTTTTCCTTAATCTTAAGAAACGTGCCACCTCTCCAGCATAAAATTTCAAGACATTTTTCTAATTGCAAAGATTTTGTGATATTTTTAAACTGATCTTCCCACAAAAATACTCATAGATAACGAACCTGAGAAAATTGCCTAATATTTGAGCAATTTACCTCGTGTCACAAGAAAAAAAATGTAAAAGAAGCTTGGACTTTTGTTTGCAAATCTCAGTGTATCTAAATACGAATGTCCTGCATCAGAATATACAAGTTAATCTTTTATGATCTTTGTACAGGGCTTTATCTTGAAACCCTTGCTCAGGTAACAGAAATCATCTCTAACTAAAGATCAAGAGGAAAGTACTTTGAAAATACATTGCTACATTATGTAAATTTGAAAATTTTACTGTGCATTTGGAGCATGAATTTCATGCTGTGACCTAATTCTTGCCTACAAGTATACCATGAACATACTGAAAAAATGTAAAGATTATCTCTTAATCTCCAACTCTGTCTAATTAGGACAAAAGACTTGTTTTCAATAATAAGACCAAAACATTCCATAGGAGAAAATTGGGTGTTGAGGCCGACAGTCTGAAGGCTTCACAGATCTTCATTTGGACATGGTTAGATTCTATTCATGAGAAAAGCCCATGAGAAGAAAATAATCAGCTTTACCTGTGGAAATGTAGTATCAACAGAAGAACAGAATCCAAAACAATAGAAAGAGAAAACAGCAACATACCCACACCTGTTATTTTTCTGAATGCTTGAATGCTTATGTTACAGGTAACCAATAGTATTACATTGTAGTTAAATGATAGCCAACAAATCCATTGCTGTAATTTAGTAGCCAATGAACTTGTAACACGAATGATAACATAGAATAGTCTACCAATATGCAGTCTTCCTGAAATATAAATGCTTTATGCCATTAACCTGGTGCAGTGTCCGTGTGTGTGTTGTGGCCACCCCAACAGCGACAACTAGGGGTTGTTTTATTTTCATATATGAAGATAAACCTCTAGAATACTACAGCACAAAAGTTAAAATCATAGAATCATAGAATGATTTAGGTTGGGAGGGACCATCTAGTTCCAACACCCTGTTGTGGCAGGGACAACTTTCACTAGACCACATTGCTCAAATCCCCATCCAACTTGGCCTTGAACACTTCCAGGTATGGGGTAGCCACTTTCTAGACAACCTGTTCCAGTGCTCACCACCCTCACAGTAAAGAATTTCTTCCTAATAATGGGGCCACTGAAGACTCCCATGAGGACCAAGGCTTCTGAATGCAAAGCTGCTCCAATATGTCTCATCTGCTCAGTCTCATCTGCTCAGTCTTCCTGGTTAGGTGGCCTGTAGGAGACTCCCACTATAATGTCACCTATCCCTGCCCTCCCACTATAATGTCACCAGTCTCTACTCTCCCTTTAATCCTGGCCCACTTCTCTCCATCCCCAGGCATAGCTCCATGCACTCCAGCTGGTCACTGACACAGAGGGTCACCCCCTCCTTGTCTCCCTACCTGTCCTTCTTAAAGAGCCTGTATCCATCTATTCCAACACTGGGGTCATAGGAGCCATCACACCGTATCTGCCCAATGCCAGTAAGACTATGGCCCTGCAGGCATCTGCATGGCTCTAACTCCTCTTGGTTATTCCCCATGCTGTGTGCATTTGCACAGAGGCATTTAAGCTGCCCCTCCCTGAAACTGACTTACTGGCTGGAGTGGCTGGAATTCCTTTGTGCTGCTTTTCAGGTGCTTGCCTGCTGACATGTTATCCCTCTGCGGGCTCTGAGCATCTGTTGCGGGCACTGGCATCACACTCATGGGAGTGGGATGGATTGAGATTTCCTGTTTTAAAACCCATGGCTGAAGAGGCTCTTCCCCTTCTCTGAAAGACAGACCCCAGCAGCCCCCAGCAGATCAGGTTTCTCAGTGACAGTCCCGTGGTCTGAAGTAGTCAAACCCTTGGCTGTGGCACCAGTCCTGTAACCACTTGTTGATTTGTCACATTCAACTGGGTCTTTCAAACCCCTTCCCTTTGACCAGGAGGACTGATGAAAAACCACCTGCACTCAAGAGTTCCTTACCACTCCTCCCAGTGCTTTGCAATCCTTGATACTTCTCAGGCTGCTCCTGGCTGTATCACTGGTGTCCACGTGAAACCACAGGTAACAGCAGCAGATAACAGTCAGTGGACTGTAAGAGGCTTGGTAGTCTCTTGGTGGCATTCCTGATACAAACACCTGGTAAGCATCACACCTCTCTGGAGCATGCATCAGGTCAGCAAATGGGTGCTCCATAACTCTCAGAAGAGAGTCACCTCCTACTATCACTCTGCACCTCTTTTGAGTTGCTCTGGTTGTTATACAGGGAGCAGATCAGGCTGCCTTACTCAGCTCCAGCATCTCTCCCAATGTGTGCTAAATTAAAATTAGATTTGCTATGTCAAAAGGTTCTCAGAACAGCTTCTTTGTTATATTATACCAAATGGAAGATGAAAAAGCAATATTCCTAGTGCTAGAAAAATAGGGCTTGGAGCTTCTGTCTTTGAACAAAGTAGTTGACTGAAATTCCAGAGAAGCAAGTAATGCATCAATAATGTTTGCAATACTTCCTTAGGTTACATATGCAAAACAAACAAGAGGTTTACTTAACATCAGCATAACTATTCCCCCTATTAGTTTTGATCAATTGCTTTGTGGTCATGTTCATTAGACAGCCTAATCTGAACTGCAATTAGATTTTATCCTTTTAAAAGACAAAGCAGAATCCCAAGTCATTAATTAAAGGGTCTGACTACAGTTGGTTACAAGATGGATGTTGCATACCCTTTAGTGATGATTCAACTCAGCAAAACAGAGCACTTTAGTTTTAAGTGGCAAATATACCAGCACTAATTGAATGCAAGCTTTTGCTCTGGTACAGCTGGAGAAAAGGAAATAATTTCATGTGTGGATTCTTGAAGACATGAAATGCTAATGAGAACCATGTGAATAAGCTAGATTTACATAGGGCAAACTGCAAGTATGAGGAAAACATTTGAAATAGGGGAGAGTGATTAATATACAATCCTGCACCACTTATCAGTTGTTTTATTTCTCTCAGAAACTGTAAAACACGTAGTATTTAGTTTTCAGACCCACTGTATCTAATGTTGCAGTATCCCAATGGCAAAAACCAATTTATGGTACCTAAGAAATCAAAAAGCTCATTACTTTCTCACTGGTTGCACACCATGGGTGTTCCCCAGTCCTTGCTTTGTGGCAGGCTGCTCTCTCATGCTATCCAAAGTGTAGGATATTCCCCTTCCAGATATGAACAGGTCCATATTCTTGGTCCCTCTCCTCCTAAAACCGGAAGAAGCCTTACAAGAGTTGCTGATCTTTAAGATCTGAAGTCACCTGGCCAGACAATAAGCTGCACTCAGCCATTCACGAGACCATGTTATACCAAATGCTCCAGGTTTATGTCTCAGCTTCTCCAAAGATTTCCTATATGACCACGAATAGATCAGAGGCATTTTAACCAATTTTGAAGGCAGGTAAATCATGGTACTTTTCATATATGAGGCTCATGCTTTTGTGGATAAAATGGCAGTATTTCTCAAACTCCCAGGGGTCTTGCAAGGCTCTCAGTACCTTTCATAACTGAGGAGAAGCACAAAATGTGAGGTGGGAGGTAAAAGTGAAATTTGAATGCAGTAACCAAAGTTTTAAAGGAATTTTTACGGGAATTTTTAGTTGAAAAGAAAAAAAGTCAGAATTTTTTTAAATGCAGGATTCACTGAGCCTATCGTCTGGTGTCTGTTTGAATGTCTTTCCCTTTCCATGAGTTTGGAATAACAAGACTATTAACTAGAAGCTTTAAAAGAAGAAGGAAAAGCTGCTAGTGATGGAAAAAATATAATGCAGACCTTGGCAATAAGGGCCTGCAGCTCTACCAGTCATCTCAGCATGTAGCCAGAGTTGCTAACTCAGCTATGAGGGAGCCAAAGCACACAGAGAGGTTTTTTCTTTAATTAGTTTATTGTCCATTATTAATAGGAAACCCACAGAAAATAAAAATACAAATTGTAGACAAACACAAAAGCCTATTTTTAGTCTGTGAGATATGAGAGGAAGGTACATTGCAGCCACAGGAGCTTATCTTCCATTTCCCCAAAGTTTTCATCATAAGTTTACCTTCACAGCTGTCTGCTGCATACTGTCTGCCAGAAATGCTCTCTGACACTACCAAGTGCCCTTGCACTAGGCTGAGGGGATGGCAAAGAGAAACCTTGCAGTCAGCTTGAGGAAGGTTGTCTGGCATACATGTCCTCTAGGATGAGACTGAAAATGAAGAAAGAGCTGGGTTCTCCCACGATAGCCAAACAGAGCAAAAAATCAGGAAAATATTGGAACACCATCAAGAAAAGCAGCAAAACCAAACACAAAATTGAAAGAGCAAAGATAGGCTTTACCTCAGAGCAACATTTCTAGGACATGGAGTCAGAATTTAATAAATAATTTTTTTTTCCCTGCCTTTAATGATTTTCCTGTAGATATTAAATTCCTGTAGATATTAACAGACCTTGGGAAAAAGGCTAGATATCAAACTTCTAGTTTATCTCTTTCTGATAGTGAGCAAAATGCGGAGCTGAAAGCACAGAGGTAAACCGTCATCTTCATCAGGTTGTCTTCAGCAAACAACTGGAAGAGAAGATTATACCCAGACTTGTATGTGATACATCATTCAACACTGGAGACAATTTGAGTAAATTCATCCATGAATAGGAGAAGAAAAGGGAAAATGCTGCTAGTTTTCCTGGCTATGGAGGATTTGCTACAGAATAAGTAGTTAATTTATTGACAAAGAGCTTTCTTGCTGAAAAATGTTTAAAGCAAAATATGGGAAAAGGTCTGTATTTTAACTTACTAAAAGAAAAGAATATTTAAATAAACAGCACAAAACTTCCAATGTTACTATTCTAAGAAAAGAACATGTTGGATTTTCAGTTCAAAATTACTTCTATACTGACATTTAAATTACTTAAAACATAGAAGTTGAAAGCAAAATGAGGTATTCGAAACTATAGAAATTACAATTTCACCCACATTATTGCTTCATGAAAATTCTCAATATTTTGATTTCTGTTATTTGTACATTTTAAATTTTCAACATTTCTGAATCTTTTTAGTACAAAGATATAATTTCTCCTCTTTATTCATTAACTCTTTTTGAATGGAATAATGAAGACATTTAAAAGGGTGCTTTGCCTGTCATTAATTGTATTCCTTAGAGAAACTACATCCAACCTTAGAAGTAAGAAATTATGCATTTGATTGAATATTCATGGCATTGAACGAGCATTTCCCCATTGACTTAAGTGACTTATATTTCTAGTACAACATGAAGGGCTTCACTTTCAGAAATGCAGATGTATTGTTGCATGTTTAAACACTCATAGGCAAGTAACTGCAAACTCTTCCACTGATCAAGAGTAGAGATTGTCCTCCCAGTCTCGCAGACTTTTACACATATTGGAAGATGGCATGCGTATTTGTGTGCCTATCTATATATGCATCTATATGGAAAATAATATAAAATATTTATATGTTTTCGGCTGCAGCTTCAGAATGAGCATGCTTTTCTCTCTTAAAAGGAACACCAAAAAAACCCTAGAGATTGGTAGAAGCCTAGATTTATTTGGGGTGTTTTGATATATTGCTGCCTACTTGCTCATTAGACAACCTCCCTCTTTCTAATTTATCACTTTAACATCAGATTCAGCACTAAGAACCAGGCTGCAAAAGGTAAAAAAAATAATTATAAATTCTACTGACCAGTTCACATTAGTGTGAATGCTGGCAACACTAAGGTGTTTCTATTTATCACCATTTGCTTTGATGGGGCACCATTCATTTCATTTATCATTTGATTCTTTTCAATTATTTCTTCTTGGGAAGAAGTAGAATCAGCATTACTTAGTTAGGATTGTGTTTGCCCAACAGGTTTTGTAAAGTCCACTAAAAGAAAACAGTCACTAGATACTTGTGCATTGGGTCTAGAGTTTTCCTTCAGTATCTGCCTATTTTGTGATTTAAAAACATAATTGTGTTTTTTAGTATTACAGGAAGCCATAACTGATTCAGGCATTTAAGCTCAAAAGAATGTAGCAAAATTATATAACTATTTTTTTTCCAGCTTCAGGGTAATACATTTCTGACTGGCATAACAGCCAACTTGAAAATCTACCAAGGAACATTGCTGTATACCGTACTGTTTGGGTTGAAGTTATGGGGGGTTGAGGACTGTGTTGTTTGGGGTTTTCTTCCCCAATTTTGGAAGTACTGGGAATCCTCAGTAAAGATATGGAACACACGATTCCAAAAATTAAATAAAAATGTTAAAATTAGCTCTAATGCTGCATGACATGCTTAGGTGCACTGAGTTATTATGGGTAATAAGTCTGTGCCACCTCTTCCTCCTCTTCTTCCCCTACCATTATCTTTCCCAAGTTCAGGGAGGTCTCCTGGACTGTAAATCCCAAAGCAGTTCTCTCAGCATTTCTGCAAAACTCCCTACCAACCAGTTGGATATGCTGGGCATCATGACTTTAAATCCTAACCTCTGGTTTGCTCTGGGAATTGCATTGCTGGATCCTAATATCTCAGGCAATAGCAACTGTCTTGTATCAGCACCCGTCCCTCAGCCCCTTTGTGAATTTGAGCCTTACTCTTTAAGTACCAGAAGATGTAATATGGTGAATAAATACAAAAGTGGTGTCCAGAACGAGGTGACAGTCAAATGTCAGATGTAAATTTAAAAATGTGAGTTAATATATTGCTAACAAGCTGCTCTTACTTTCAGTGAAAAATTTCTCTCCTACTTCTGGGGTTTTTTTGTGATTCTGGGCTTCTCTTGCCACAGTCCTAGGCACTTGAATGTTTAAGAACATGGAAAAGGAGGAGATCCTCCTCTGAGCGTTGGTGCAGACACCAAGAAAAGAGTATGTGCGAGAGTCTAGAACAAATTTGGCTACAGCAACAGGGACAGGACTCGTCTCAGAGTGTTTAAATTATTACACTTGGAGGAAGAGGATTCTAGCTTCTGTGAAACTTTAACTATTCTTCTTCCAAATTTTTTGTTTGGCCCTCTATAGGATCGTCAAATCTTTCTGGGTGCCATTTTCAGACTGCCAGTTAATCACTTGGTAATCCCTGCAATTAAAGATTTCTCTGTGTTTCACATATAAAAATGATGATAAGAACACTGAGAGGTTTAGTGGGGGCTTTGAGAGCCACAGAAGAGGAGCACAGTGTTTAATACTACCTTGTGAGACACATGCCACACCTTAAGCTTCACAAACCTCTGGTTTTCTATGGGTACCAAAGGGAGACAGGGAAAAACCTACATTTAATTGTCAGAAATAAAAGCAATCTTCAACAGCTTTTTAAAGAAGGAATTGCATGAAGATACCCCTGAAGTAAGAAGCCCATAAATATTCATGCATGATCACAACAGTTTCACAGTCCCACCAAAAATTTCTGTGCCAGAAACCCTCCGGAAGCTAAGTCTGGTCCTGTTTGATTCCAGGACTCCTGTTCCTGACAAAACATCAACCAAACCCATGGAAAATAGTATCGCCTGCATCCTCAACCTCTCTAAACAGTTGGAAAGTGTTGTGATTAGAGGTCAGGAATGTATCTGCCTCTGTGTTTTGTTTTTTTGCAAAACAGGGACTCACAGGGGCACAGCAGGGCAACTGGCCCTCCATCTGTTGTGCAGAGCTATGTTTTTTTTTCTGCAAGGTATACAAGAAACAACCAACACTTCATTAAGAGAGCACAATTTGACCTTCACTTTAAACATGCCTTAGTTTGCCTGAGAAGCTGCAGCTTGAGGTTCCCAACCTCACCAACCACTAGTACTGAAAAGACAAAATTGTCACAAAAAAAACCCTAGTTTGTGCACCACCAGAAACATCTTGAAAGATCATGTGGAACCTGTAGGCTCTGAGTTTTATTCCTATCTCTTACATGGTGTTTTCCTAAGCTATAAGAGTGATGTCACAGACAAAGTTGCTGACATATTCTGGGCCTTGCAATGTGTGGAGAACAGGGATGATTTATATGAAAAAAAGGATACAGCATCAAGTTCCCCTTTGAATATTGGTTCAAAGGCTTGGAAAGGCAGATTTAAGTGCTTTTATGTTCAGAACATAGATGTATGATGAAAAGTCTCTAATAATTTATAATCAAACTTAGGTGTTCCCCCCTTATACACAGCCCAGTGTTTATCCACAAATTCCTATAATGATTTGCACAATTTTGGGACAGCTTCCTTCCTAGGGAGATACCAGCTCTGCCCCAGTCCCACCCTTACACGACCCAAAGACAGCTGCCAGGACACCACTCGGCTCACCACCAGCTCACCCTCTCTGTTTCAAACATTTGATGTGATGTTTCCAACACAAAACAATATTATGCAATTGTTTGGTCAAAACTCCCACACTCTTGGCAGTGAGGAGGAGGTTAAGGAAAGGGGAGAGGAAGAGGCAGATGGGTATGGAGAAAAGGTATAGGGATTTTTGTTGATTATACCTCTTAGACTTTCTGAGGTACCTGGATAGAATTGTTGTACAAGCCATGATTGTGTTAGACAAACAGATTCTATACATTGAGTCTGTGAAAGGGCACAATCTGCCAGACGTTCCCCATCAAAAGAACTGAACATGCTTCTGACTAAAGTTTTCTTCATAAATACTTTCCTTCTCCAAAGGGCAGCATCTGGACTTTAGAGTGCTATCATAAAGCCTATCTTTTGGGGTACAAGATGTACAGCATAGGAGTAGTTTAGATAGTAAACCTGGAAGGCTATTAGACATCAGGAAAAATATCAAAGGAAAGAACAAGTGCAATTAATAAAACATAAAACATTTGCTCCATAAAAAATCTAGAATATCATCATTACTGCTTCAAATTAGTTGAAGAGTAATTATCCCCAAGATGTTCCAGCACCTTCTACATCTTGCTTGCAAAAGTTTGACAAAACAGGAAGGAGCTGATAAAGATAAGGATATAAAACTCTGTTAGATTAATAAAGGGAAAAGAATGAAAATATATTTTTTTTATGTGGAATGACAATACAAACAGAATTGGACAGCTCTAGTTATCTGTGTTGTGAATGTGCACATGCAAGTATCTGAACCGCAGTGAAGGTGACCTTGCATAGTCTCATCTGATAGAAAAGCAGATTAAAATTCCTATTTATCCCAACTATTGTCATTACTACTTTCAATAAACAATACAAAACTAGTGGAAGAGTCCAGCTGATTGTTTACGTGAGTAAATGCTTGATTTGCTGAAATTGTGCTGCCTTTTGTGCTGAAGTGATTTAGAAAAAGAATTTATTGAACACTTTTAAGGGCACAGGAATGCTTTGTGAACAGGGTGGAAAAAGTCCTTATGAAGCTTTACTTTAAAGAAGGTCTTCTCATGAGATTTGTAACACGGAATTCAATATCATAAATATTTCCACCATTTATCTGTGATAAGGAAAAAAGAACCTCTCTATATCCCAGTGGTGTAAAGGCAGCAGAAAATTCAAGGTTAAGATTGTCTTTGAGGCATATTCCTCTCCTGGCAAGACCAGGTGAGACTTAGTGAGGACAGCAAGTGTGTGCCCCACACAGGGGCAAAGGTGGTGAACTCCACAACCCTTCAGTGCACTGAGCAAGCGCAGGTCAGGTACAGCAGAGGAGAAGACATCTCTTCCTTGCAAGAAAAAACAGGAGTGGGGGAGAATGTGCTGAGAGTGTATGGAGAATGCGAAAGGAAAGAAAGATGGGCTGCTGGATACCCTTCCTTCCCACCAGATCCTGAGAAGAACAATACTGTGCTCTATATTGTGCTAAAACATGACATTTAGAGTTAAGCACTTTAAACAGTCCCCTGGGCTATGTTGAGGGTGCAGAACAGCTGTATGTATAATTAAGTAAAGCTAATTACAATAAATTAAGTTAACTGGAAAATCAGTTACAGCTTTTATTCCTAAAAGTTCTGTTGTTGTTGCCAGACTTGAAACTGCTGCAGGGCAAGATGCTGGGCCACCACAGATTGTCAGAGATCTAGTCACTTAGTTTTATTTTTAAAACTAAATTTGTAACTGGAAAATGTTGGAGTAATGGGAAGGTTCTTCATGTATTCCAAATTTAGCAACTAGACAAGGCTGCTGATCTCTCAGGGATAATTGTAGCACTGAGGTACATGCCTTCTCTTTCTCTTGGCTACAGAAGACTGCTGAATGCTCAAGTTGGCACCAGAATATGGTGTTAATGTTTCCTTTGCCCATCTACCAAGCCATGCCTGCACAGCTCTACTCTGAAACTGTCACAGGTGCAAAAACTTTTGTTCTACCTCAGCTGTTAAACATAACAGAGTCCCCTGAAAATGTAGTCCAGCTCCAGGAAAGTCAGCAGTGTTATATAAATAGGCTGTTGGTGAGTCCTGTCAGAGAGATGGGTTTGCCTACCCGTTTATTGAGATTCCTGTTTCAAGTTGTGCCAGGGAAAAAGAGGCAACCTGCCAGGAGCAAGCCGTATTCTGCTGCAACTGGTGGAGAATGTAATGCAACAGATGAATGGTAGATAGTTTGGATTTATGGTGGAATCACTGCCTTGAGGATCAGCTGCAGGAAGAACAACATACAGTATTGTTTGCAAAAGTTTTCTGAAGAAAATGTTGGCCAGAATTTGGCTCCAGATGAGGAAATGTGTGAAGCACAAAACCCTGGAATCAAGGCAAAGACACCATGAAAGTGTCACTGTAGCTTGCCTTTATCTTATTTCTTCCCAGAACATCTGCTGCTGTCCACTCTCAGAAACAGGATAGCGGGCTGAAGGATCTTTAAACTCACCTTATATGACTATGATGATTGCACAGTCTGCTCCTTCAGTTGCAGGATGTATTCAGAAAGGAACAAATTGTGGTTCAGCTGGCACACAGCAAAGAGAAGCCAAAGGCTGTGAAAATTCCTCCTGTGCCTCAGTACTGGATGCTGGAGTTAAAGACCAGATTGTGAGAGGGAGAGCAATCTTTCTTTGCAGAGTAATGACTTTACTTTGTGCAAAGAGAAAGGAATTACACTGGCAGAAGCTTTGATTTTGCCTTTTCCCCACAACAAGGCAGTTCCCTGTGCTAGCAAATACAGACTGCTCCATGCATCACTGCCTCAAAGTGCTCCCTTTTCTCCAAGCCTCTCCTGGAACAGAGCAAAAATTTCCCCTCCATTGCCCCAAATTGGGGAAAAACATGGTGTGAGCCTCCCAGGAGCAAAAATACCATTGAAAACTACATTTAATTCATCTGCATTTACCTTATTGGATAAGAAGGAATGTCACCACAGTAAAGATTTTTAGAATAAAAATGAGTCAGTAACTATCTTTAAAGGACTCAGTTTAAGAGTAGGCGTAATGCAATCCACACAGGCTGTGAAGTTATTCTCATCAGGAGACTTAAAGGAATGTTTCTGGGAACCAAGGTGAATTAAAGTTTGACCTTCTTTTTAAAATTGTCTTTCTCAACACTTTCTCTTATATATATACACTTGTTTTCAGGTTTCAGGAATGAGCTGCATTGATCCTGTTTTTGGAGATCAGTCATAGTGGTAAACAGCAAGTCTCTGTGATTTATGACTGGGCTTGTTGATAGTACCTTAGAGATGTCTGAGCACCTGCAGCTGAAGATCCAGCTTTAGGAACCACGAATTGAAGCCTTAGGTATAGCTTTTCCAGCTGTGCTCATTTGTGAGATGAAAACAAATCAGATGAGACAACAGTAATTATTACCAGTGATACTGATCACTGTTCAGCCCATGAAAATCAGATTGTTCTGGTGTTATAATATTCTTCAACGTCCCCTTCCCCCATGCCATCCTTGATCAGCCCTTTAATAAACACTAAACATGCAGAATTTCTTATAACAGCAATAATAACGAAGAGACAGTATCAGGAACTATAATGTGTGTCATAGATTTGACAAAATTAGTAGAGAACTTTTTAGTTGGTAAAGTATTCAGGCCAGTCAAAAGTGGTTTTGATGTTGTATTGACTCACAACATGATTTCACACCAGCTACCCCAAGAACACAGTTACTGTGTGCAAGTCCTAGTTAGTCATCCTAAATGTCAGCAATACAAAATAAAACTGTGTTTGTGAATACTAAGATTAATTAATGTGTTTGCTTGCCATTGGACTTAATGAAAACAAGGGCAGCATAGAATACACTCATGCCCTAGCCAAGCTCACACCATTATCTTTTCTTTCTGTCTGACATTGATGGATATAAAGGCATCCTGTACTACAGATAAACCTGTCAGAGACAGGAAAGACTGAGTAGGGAAAGACCCTCCCTAAGCTGCCAGCTTTGAATTCAGCCATTTTCATTGCAAATGAGATGATACAAGAATAAACTTGGCTACACGGGGCTAGATGTTGCCATAATATGGTAGAAGAGGCTGTGGTACACTGCAGCTTCACTCCTGGCTGCACAGCACGGAGCAGAGTGCTTAGGGGGAAGTCTAGCACCCTCTGAGCCACTGCTGAATCTACCCTTTGGTGCTGATGGGAAAACGTCATAATGCCTGAGATTCATCAACTGGTTTGTAACATTACATCCTTTGACATTGCCCCAACAGACATGAACACAGGAGCAGCAGCAGCAGCAAACAATTGTGAGGAAAACCCTGCAGGTAAATGGCACATCTGTATTGATCAAGACCCACTTAGAAAGGAATTGAAAACATGCCACTCTTTATTAGCAGTGATTGAAAGCACAGATTTTTAAGACTGGGAGGAATCATTATGATTTGATAGTCTGTTCTTCTGTACAACATGGGTCAGAAGAGTTCTCTGGCACAAGGCCAAAAGCCAGGTTTCTAGGGCATATTTTCCAGAAAAGAAAGTATAGCCTTATTTTTTAAAAAGTCTTTGAAGAAGAACCATCTTAGTCCTTCATAATGTATTCCAATTGCTAATCACACTGAGCATCACTGTACTCTACTACTCTCCCTAATATCTACCCATCAGTTCACAGACATTAAGAGTAAAACTTAACCAACTTTGAGCAACTTCAGTAGTGGTCTGCAACTGTGCCAGTCACACTAGGTGCCTTTCACAGACAGTAGAACAAATAGAAACTTTAAGGGAGTGATTCATCTAACCTGTTTTAGACATCTCCTTTAGACTGAGATGAACTGTGCTTTACAATCTACTGAGAGTGTTGCTTAGAGCTGTATTGACACACAGAGCTTCTAGATGGACTAGCTCAGGTACAGACATCTATATTTAGCCAGATGAATCCTACCATCATGCATGATTTCTTTCTGTTGAAGAGTTTGGCCTTTCTCAGTTAGATACTTTTGGACTATAAGCAAACTTTCTCTTAGCCCTGCCCTCATTAAGAGGAATAAAGAGGGTTCCTTAGTATTTGACTTGTTTACTAATACTAAAAAATATTCTTTCAGCTTTCAAATTTTCAGTTTCCTTCTTGGACTGTGAACATCAGAACTAGAGATATGATCATATATCAGAATGGTAAATATATCAGTAGTAGGAACAACAACATATGACTAGCTGTACTAGGTCAGTCCCAAGGTCCATCTAGATAAATGTCCTGTCTTTGACAGAGGTGTGCAGTGGATGATTCAGGGAAAGTTTAAAAAAGAAAAAAAGTGGGTGATATTTTCTGAAGTCCTCTACCAGCCTCCAGCTTTATAACAAATACAGACACTTCTGTGCTCGGGAGTGCTCCGGGAAAGGTACTTAACAAGAATTTGTCTCATTAGCATAAGCTTTTGGTCTCCATAATCATAAAATCATTGAAAAGTTTGGGTTGGAAGGGACCTTAATGATCTTCTAGTTCTAACACTCCTGTCCCGGCCAGGGACACCTTCCACTAGACCAGGTTGCTCAGACCCCCATCCAAATTGGCCTTGAACACTTCCACACATCCACAGCCTCTCTGGTCAACCTATTACAGTGTCTCACCACCCCCACAAGTAAAGAATATGTTCCTAATATCTCATCCTAACCTACCTTCTTTAAAGTCACCATCCCTTGTCCTATCACTACATACCCTTGTAAAAAGTAATATTGTATGCCAATGAGTTTAGCAGCTTACATATGGGGCATTTAAAAAAATAATCCTTTTTTGTTTTTTGTTTTGGATTTGCCATTCTCTTTTCCCATCCTTACTTGAGATCATCCTTTTTATCTTCATTAATGGTTTCTTGCTACAGCACTGAGCATCAGATCATCTGCTCCAAGCACCAAGATGTTTTCCAGAATTTCTCTTTCTGGAGGTGTGTTTTTTAATGTAGTAGCCTTTTCCCTGACATTTGCTTGTACTAAGTTGTTTAGCATTATGTACCAAAGCTGCAGCCTCAAGAGGAAGCACCAAATGACAGGAGCTGCTCTCTTCGCATTCACTTTGGTGGAGGAGGGAAACTCCTTAGTGCTGTTTACAGTTTTGTAAACAGAAATATAGTGAAGTGCTCTGTTAAAAATTGTTATGAATGACTAAAAGCTTTCTAAGATATTCTTGCCCATTATTGTTTACCATAGTCTTCCTTCTCAACTAAGACCCTGGGAGCCCAACAAGCAATTCAGAGGCTATAAGCAGACAACAAAATTAAGCACAGTCTACAGTTTACATCAGGCTCAAACAAATCTGGTTTTACTGGTTTATGTGCCTAGGTTTTTAACCAGGAACAGAGAGTGGCATGGTATAAGCCCAGACATCAGTGCAGCAGTGCTACCTGGCAGGCTAGGCTTAACTGGAAAAAACATGCAGGAGTAACTGGAACCTGTGAGTGGGAAGCTTATTTTGAAACCAGAGGTACCAGCCAGTGGAGATTCAGTTACTTAAAAAACTTCACAAACAATGAAGTATCCAGAATTGAGAGTGTGCCAAGATGAGAACCATGAACAGCCATGGCCCAAAATCACTGGTCTGTGATTTTGTGTCTTTTGTGTTCTTTCCCTGACTTGCCTCAGTCAGATCACACAAAACAAATTTTTGAAGGAGAAAATAGGACTCTCAGCCTTTGCAACATAGCCAAAAATAGTTAACTCTAAAATGTTATTTACAATTTTTATCTTCTTCCTCCTGGAGGTAGAAATGCTGCTGACATCCTCCATAGGAAAGATGCCTGCCAGAGGGTGGAATGCATGAAAAAGGATAATTCCCTGAATCATCCTATGAAGGCGGCCACACTATGGAGGAGGAACAGAGCGACCTCTTTGCTTCTTCCCTGTTTTACTCCATCTGCAGAGGGATGTTGAACATAGAGAGTAGGAGGTACAGGGGAGGCACACGGGGAGTTTTGTACCTCCCACTCATCACATTTGAAGACACCAGCCCACTCACCCAGGCTTGCCCTCTCTTCTTCAGGCTTCTCTTTCACATATTAAAGAAGACCAGGGAGCCATACTGAAACAGACATTCTACATTCAAGTTAAAACGGTTATTTTATAGTTTTATATTTTCAAACACATTGTGGCTCACTCTGTGTGCAAAACTTAAGCACAAACCCTGAATCCTGCTCAAAGCCTCAGACGTGAGGGGTCAGTCTTTATATAGATCCCTCATAAAAGGTAATTTTTGTTGCCTGTGAAGATAAAAAGAAGGAAAGGTAAAGGTTTCAGGATATTTGAGGTAGAAAGGGACATGCCTGGCTCTGTGGAAGCAGTAACTGTGAGAAAGACATACCAGTCTTGTTGCATCTATTAAAAAAAATTTGAATTGTCCATTAAAAAAATTCCATACAAAAAAAATATTTGACTCACCCATGTTCAGGCAGCAACTAGTATCTCTTAACACTACCAGAAATAAGAAAGGTTTATAGTGATGAAGAAGTCAGCACACAGTTAAAGAACAGAACCTGCTACCAGCACGCTTTCATTTTTACACCATGAACAAAAGGACTTTCTTGGGGTAATCAGACAACCACAAATGCTTATTGTAATATGTCCTTTCATGCACAAAAAGGTGATATTAAAGTGCCCTCTGACTATATAATCTGCATATACCAACTGACTAAAGAGCACCTGCGCTTGTATATATGTATAGGAATAAAAAGAAGAAAAGGAGAAAAAAAGGATAGAATGAATGCAAAGGTTTATCATTAAAAATTGGTTTAGGATGTCAACAGAACAGATAAATAAAATTATATATGAGATATGTCATTTCAGGTTTAGCAAGGATTTTGCAAACTAATTGTGTCAGTGATGTAAAAGATCAGTTTCTACTGACACCAATGTGCCCTGAAGACTGTGTGATTGTGGCCAAGGGTGATATTTTCCCTGGCTCTAGCAGGGAAAGCACAAATACAGCTTAATCCACTGCATTTGAATTGCCACAGATATGTAAATCTATAGGATCTGAAGGATCTATATTTTCCTTAAAATATAGTGTCTGAAGAAAACTTTCTGTGTCTGAAGAAAATTTTCTATTGGAACTGCAGCATCAAAAACCAAGAAAAAAAATCCTCTGGAAGAGTAGGTCTGTGGTGTAATTACTGCCCCCAAATCAGCTGGCTCCAGAGCAGTACAGAGTGAAATGCTTTGTGACAAAGAGCTCCTGAGCTGACCAATAACTCAACATCCACTTTGCTTGATCTTTGTATCACCACTGAGAAGGAATAAAGCTTCATGTCTGCCTATGCAGGGTGAATATAAATTATCACAGTATTTGCTATCGATACAGTAGCACGAACGTCAAGACAAAGCTGAGCAGATCTGCATCTCTAAGGAATATGAGGTCATACACATGACTGACACAACTGCCTCTGCAGGATTTGCAATAGTATAAATATGAAAAATTGACTTTGAATCAAAACAATCTTATTAAATAAGCATTCGTGTCAATGGCATGGACAACACAATGTTTATTTTATCAGACATATCCACTTACTCCACTAGTTCAACAAAGCATTGTATATCGATTTGACAAAGATACTGTCAAATCATGTTGAGTGACTGCTTGTGGTACCAGTACAAATCTTAATTTATATTCTGGAACTGTGCCCTCTCTGCCATCTTGGATCTCCCTATAAAATGTTATAAGATGCATGAAAAAAATCTATTCCGCATTTTTCAGATTTATGACTCTCAAATGAAAGAAGGAACAGAAATAATCTTTCCATTTGTCAGCCTGTCACCTACATGGAAGAGACAGAGCTGCTACTGATGCAAGAAAATTCTATTACAGGTGCAAAATGGACATTTTCTTCACAATTTTTTTTATTAATTTAGCATAGAAATCTATGAAATCTTAGGGCAGTAGAATACTCATTTCATTTTATGAACAAAAAGACAAATCATAATTCACTTCAGGTTTTAACTTTGTTATTTTGTGCAGCTGAAAAGCTACCAAATTCTGTGTAGTGCTCAGAGGTGCATGTGCCTGGTTTGGGGAGAGGTAATATGCAAAGCTGCTCTCTCACTTCAGTCTTCCACCAAGGAGACAGCAGTGGGAGTCCCTACAAGCTCTCTTGAAATTATGAGGGAATGAGGATCACCCACTCCAGCAACCTTGCTCGCTGATCTCCTCAATCGGTTATGGATAAGGACTCTCTCCAGACTTGAGATAACTGAGAATGAGTTATTTTTTTTTTTTTTACAGAGGAACATGTTGCTTAGGAAATACATGCAAGTGTGACATTTTATCAGTAAGTGTTGCTTTGATGGTAATATGAAAAACTATCTGAAACATGAAATAAGGAACAAAATTTAAATAAGAATGAAAGCAATATCAAATAAAAACCTTAGAAAAAAGGGTAAAAGTCCTCACCTGACTGACCATATTGGCATGCAATATCCCTATATTCTGTCCCAAAGGCTTCCACAGGAGACAGATGGGAACCTGGAGAGTAAAATTTGACAGGGAATGTGCAAGGTGCAACGAGTGCTTTGCTATGTGCTTCCCTTTCAATCACTCACTCCCCGGGAGAAAGGTGCCTTCTTATTGATACACAGTTGTTCATCCTGAACCCCATTTAACAAAGGACTTGACCCCTGCTTCCTGCCCTGATCTAGTGTAGACAGACCCTACTCTACTGTCTTTTATTCACCCAAGTCCACAGAAGCTAATTCTTTTCCTCAGATTTGCATGGGTTCCTTTCTCCCCCTCCTTTCACACTTTCCCCTCATATCCCATCTGTAACCTGAAGCCCGCTGTGACAGGCGGATGTGCTGCACCCTGCAAAGGGATACCTTGCTGCTCCCCACCTTTCTTCCTTCTCCCTGTCTTCTTCCTCTCCAAAGGACTGCAGGGGATTGAGAATTGGAAACTACTAAATACCAACAGGAAAGATAATCAAAGTGCAAAATATAACTAAGCTGGGAAAACAAGTTGTTTCCAATCCCAAAAGTTAATGCCAACTGTTTTTACTGATTTGTTAATGCAGATGCAGCATCGTATGACTTTAAAAATAATGAAATTAATATTTGTGGGTTTCTTTCATTTAAGAAAAGAAGGAGGACTTGACATTACAAAATGAGCTTTATACTTCTGAGTCTGACCTGTGTGCAAGACTTGAGTGAGAACTTCAAATGAAAGAAAAATCAGATTTAAACTATAAATGGGTAGTGAGTTAAAATGCAAAGTGAGATTATTGAACTAGACTAACCATACATTTTGAGAAGATTAACTGATTTTTAAAGTGTAGAAGAATTACTCTGTCTGGATTTCAGTAAGGAATTTAGCATGATGCCACCTCAATAATATTTCTGTGTAGCGTAAAACAAAGTTCTGAGAGCTGATCTCTGGAAAAACAAAGTTTCCATTTTACTTCTTAAAGCACACTGTGTTTCAAAAACAGAGATCCTATAGAGCAAGCAGATTCCAGCATGGAAACTTGATTTTTGCCTTGTTTTGAAAAGTTCTAGACTTTAGACAGTTATTTGCAATAACAAGATACTTAACACTGCTGGGATAGTATAAAAATCTTCTGTGTCCAGAATTTAGAAATGTTTTGCAGCTCATGTATATATAATAACATATTATAGACTGGAAAGAAAATTCTTTCATATTCTAATTCCTTACAAATAGAATATCTATTTTTTTCTTAGATACCAAAGGATAAAAGTAACAGAAAAAAAAAAAAAAAAAGGAGAAAAAAACCCAGACCCTGCACTCTTTTTCTTCTGCCATGATGACATAAGTAAACCTCTAATTTTCTGAGAAAAGTTACTTTAAAGTTCTGAGACCCGAGCACTAGATAATTCACCATTTTTATTCTGAGACTACTATGTTTATCCTTTGGTTTTAGTGGAGTTGGCATGCTCATAAATCCCACCTTCCTCTGGCTGTTATTTCTGTCTGGTAAATTATTTTTTTATTCACAAGGCAATAAAAGGTCACTGGAAAGAGGAATATAATATTCACTCTCATAAAATAAAGTTAAAGAGTATTTAGCATTTATATCTTTCCAGGGTGGTAAACAAAATATGGTTTATTTGACTCAATGAAGACCTATGATACAGAAAGAGATAAATCTAATGACTTGTTTTAACAGAATAAGATAAATCTTTCAAGACAAATCTTCAATAATGCCATGTTGTTCCTGTGAAGGTCCACTACACAATTATACATAGCTGCACATAGGAAGAGCAGCGCTTTGGCTCTTACCTGCCAGAATTACTTATTAAATGCACAAGTAGATTTCTTTACCACTTCTAGAAGTAGAGAACACTTCTAAATTGTTACTGTATTAAATTATAAAAGCAAAATATTGCTTAATAAAGTTTAGTACTAAATTTGATCATAAAATTACAGGAATAAAAGAGGTTTTCCATTTTTCATGAACCTCTGTTTTGACTGAGGCCTGGTTCCTGCAGTTTATTTTCGAGAAGTAAAGCAAATTAATTCCTTTAGAAAGAAAAATGTAATTCTATTTAGGAAAAATTAATTCTCTAGCTTGGTTTAAAAAAATACATAACAGCTAACCAGTAAATGTACCTAAGTGTATACTACAGACAGGATAAGCCAGAAATTTTTAGAACAAAATTGTATGTGAAAACACAGCGAAAGGATGCATAAAAAATACACTTTGCATTTTGCAACTACAATATTCACTTCAATTTTCTTTTTTTCTGTGAATATTTCTTCATATTCACATTCTCTAAATGCAGCCTGGAAGAATGGGAGTTCTGCCAGAGAACCATTCTGGCCCCAAATAGTTCCTTAGCAAGGAGTAGAATTTTATATTCACAGCCCAGATTTTTCCTCGTTGAATTAAACTTATGTATTAATTGTGATCTCTAATGTAGACATCGAACAGATTAAAAAAAACATGAGTTATTCTGCCAATGGAGAGTTGAAACTAGGTTTTCTCCTACATGTGGACTCAGTTTCAGAGTTTAGAAAGGAAAGTGAAATAAAACATACTCCTGCATCTGCCCTGTGGCTTCTGATCAGTCTCAGCCTGTCCAGCTCTTTGCAAACCAGAGCTCACTTCATAAATCTACATTTAGCACAAGGAACAGCAGTGCAAGCCCTCATTTCTCAAGAACTATTTATTCTTACATTTGCTGTCAAGCTGATGCCCCACCCTGGGAGCGGACTATTGTCAGGGAAGTCCTTAGTGACAACAGCACCAGACAGTGTAAGGCCAGTCACCCAGCTGGGAGGAGGGAGGGTGGTGTGGGTGTGTATATATGTTACTTGCCCAGCATGCAAGAGTTGTACACCCACTCAGCATATTTCAGTAAGGCAGAATTTGACAGAAAATGCTCTTGGTGGCCTAAAAAAATTGTCTTGCAAAGTTACAATTTCTGTTATCTGGGAAGCTTAGATTGAAATAACTGGCCATGCTAACACATGGTAGACTTTTACATTCCAAGGTTTTACAGAAGGATTACAGTGAAAAAGCCCCATAACTAGTTTTTTATATTTGGGGCAGCAATTCCTTTATTCCTATTATTGTTCTCTGCAGTAACTGAAATATTTTTATTGAAAAGGAAGGAAAGAAGGAAAGAAAGCAAAGAAATCTGCTGATAGGAGGAAGAAAAATACAGAGGAAAGGAATGAAAGAAAGAGAAAACGTTTTGAGGAAAATTATGGCAACTGCAATTTATGTCTGACAAAGAACTGAAGTTTTACAGGAATTGAAACTGTTAAGTTCTTACTGATGAGAAAGAACTTGAAATAGAGGTATTATCAATAGCTTTGCATAAATGATTCACATTTCCAATCAAAGGCTCTCAAAGTACTTCAGTTCCAGGAGGTGGGAAAATGGAAAATGGAAAAGAACAAGTCCTGTTACCTAAAGCTAAGAATCTAAACAGAACTGATTGTGTTTTCCCTTACTGAGTAATTTCCAGCATCCCCATTGGAGTTAAGGCACTCAACATCTCCTACAACCCAGGTTCCTAAGTTCAAGCAGACTATCATGTTGTTTCTTTCTTAAATAAGCCTTAATCCTTACATAGTTTTCCTCTTAATCAGTGATATACCAGGCATGTCTGCTTTGAAAAGAGATTGACAGATTCAGCAGAACCAAGCTGTACGTCCAGTGCTCTTCTAACCACTGAAAACAATACTTTCAGAGATCCACTGCTCCATTCCCTGCCTCAAAGCACGAGCACCTACACCTAGATCATCTCCAACAGATGATCTACTTGCTACATCATGCTAATGATGTCTTAGTAATGTGAAGAATGTGGGCAAACAGTACCAAAAAACCAAACAGGAAATAAGAAAAATGCACACCCTTTGGACACTGTCATTTTGATAACCAAGTTACTTGCACTGACTAGCATTTCCACACTATTCCATTAATTAGATACTAGAACTATTTTCAAGTTTAATACAAGCACGATTTGGTCAAATCTGAAATAGTTCTTTATCAATCCCATGTAACCACATTCAAAATCTTAAAACTAATTCTTCCCTTGTTCAGCTGCCCAACTGTGCATTTGGAGAATTTGTTTGCTCTATATGAGGATCTAAACATCCCACTCTTGCAGAAGAAAAAACTTCCCCTAGTTGTCTGCTTGAAAATCCACATCTCTCCACTAAGCATTTGGTTTTTTGGCTATTTCTCCTTTTCAGTGAAGGACCACCCTGATGTGATGCTGGAAGCTGCCCAAATGCTGTTGTATCCGGTAGAAAGATATTTCCAGAACAAGATCTCTAAGAGTGATTGAGGCTTGATGGAACTTTTTCTTCCTTTCTATCTCAGTATTGAAAATCAAGTATAATCACTATTTATCCTTCCACCTGAACAGCTCCCTGCCTTGGGCTTCTCAAGTGGCACCATGTAACTTCATAACTCCCATAAATCAGGTAATCCTGTGTATTCAGTCCTAGAGGTGCCAGGAACTCATTTTTTAACCCAACAAGATTTATCGGGTGGTGATTTTTCATGCCTTCTGGTACCTCAAGACAGTGGATATTTATATTTTTCCTCCCAACTTATTCTCTAACATTTCAAAGCAATGACTGTATATCACAGTTTGTGTTCTAAAAGTATCACCTCATGACGAACTCCCTACGCATTGATACGCACAGGATCTATGAGTTCTGCCATTTTTTTCCATGGCTGACTGTGCTGCAGGTTTTTACAACCAGAGAACAGATATATCTGGTACAGTGTGTTTCACACTGCTGTTTTGAAAGACCTTGTGATGTACCAGTATAATGGATCTCCCCACTTTGGTGTTTGTGAAAACTGGCAAGCTACAGATTGTATATTATGCCCTGCACGACAATCTGTTACCAAATTTTGTCACCAATTTTTCAAGAGACTATTAACAAGACAAATTACCTGTAAATAGGATATTGCAGGGAGTTGCTCTCTTATTACTAAAATGTCCTGATACTCCAATGATTGAAGATGGAATGACTGTCATCTTTGTCAGGGAAACGAAATCTGTGGCAGGAATCAGTAATACTACGATTTTACAGATGTAGTACTGTGAGCTGAACTTTCCTATGCTCCTTCTGAAACAGTGAGAGTTGAAGGTTTCTGAAAAGCTAAACATCCAAGGCAAAATAAACAGTAGGAAAACTGCACATTGAGTCAGGCTTAAACTGCTTACCCTGGAACAAAGCTCATGCCACAAAGCCTGGAAAGGAAATCAAACACACTGGAGCAATGAAGCATAGAAATGGTCTAGATCAAATTTTTCTATATTACTCTCAATAACATGATTTTTTTGTTAACATATCTAATGAAAGATTGCCTGTTCTGTCTTCTGCTGTATTTGGTACCCTGGTCTCTGTGTCTTTTTGGCTGGACTACTAAGAAATGCAGAGCTGACTGCAGCCACGCCCATCCCACTACAGTCACATACCCACTAATTGTCAGCTCAATGGTTTGCAAAGACAGGTCTCTTCATTATAAACATGACACTGCAATACAAATATTACTGGGTGCCATCATTATGAATTTCATTATGCTAGAATGTTAATAATATTTTTATTTATTAATTTATGCTTTACTCTGTCAGTGTTTTGTTTCTAGGAGTTTCTAACTGTGAGACATTTTACAGCTTAGACGTCCCCTGACTATGTTTGTCCGTAATCCTACTGTTGTCTCTAGGCAAGCTCTTGCCCTACTATATGTAACATCACCTAAGATCACATATGTGTGCTCCTTAATAATGTGAAGCAAAGCACTAGTAGAGTTTCTCATTATGCAGTATTTGAGAACTAGGGCCTAGAAGTGAATAAAACACAGAATAAACCCCACCTGAATTTTAAAAGCAGTATAACTAAAGCATGACTATTATGCTTGAGAGTTTATTACAGTTGCAGAGACTGCTTTGATCTGCATTGTACTTTAACAGTAAAGGTAAAATTGCTACAATTAATCTTGGGTTTGGGGGTGTGATTACAAAGGAAGAAGCTGAATCACTCCTTCAAGATCCACAGAACTAGGAGAAAAGCTGACACTTGGAGGAAAACAAACAGTTTATATGGGAGGTGTCTCAGACTGTTTTTAAGTTCAGGGTTAGGACTGATTTGGGGTCATGGTCACAGAAACATGATAATTTATACAGTTTGATGCTCAAATCAATTGCAGTTTGGGAACAATTTCTGTTCCCATTAACTGTGTCTTGATAATGGTTAGCGCTAGTAAGGGTTCTGATTAGATTTACAAAATGTAGATGATAAATTATTACTTTTGCTACATGATCTTGGAAGAACAAGGGTGCAGAAAAAGGACTGGACCAGAGCAAGTACTTTTTTTATCCTTTGCTTCTATTAGCTCTAAAGATGAAGTCTGATTAGTGCCATAGACACCAGGAACTGACTTTTTTCTTATTACTACTGTATGAAATTTAACACCTGAAAAACAGGCTGACAATTGATGTGAAATGGAAAACCAGTTATGTTTGATTTTGGCCAGGGGAAAGGTGTCTAAACTACTTTTAAGGATTATTGTTAACAGTAGGACAAAGGCTGGCAAAAAAATATTAGAGAGAGCAGTGCCTGAAGTGCTTGGTTTATTTCTCTGCCTTGCCAAATCCATGGCCTAGTCAGTGAAGCCACCCCAGCTTGCAGTTTTCCATCAGTCATTTCCATAGCTGCAAAAGAGTGTTTATGATCCACAACAAAGACCCTCAGGTACTGAGCAATAAAATCAACATGTGCTGGACCTCTGCCTGCCTGTGGTCTAACTCCATGTGGCCTCTGCTACCTATCTCAGAACAGAATGGAATAGAAACCATTCCACAGTTTTCTTGTAAGTCCTCAACTAGGTCTGTGTGTGGTATCAATATCAACAACAGTATCAAGCCACTTATCTAACACTTAACACTAAACTGAAGTCCTCTTTTGTGGAAAGATAAAATCCATACCGTGCCTCAATCAGATCAGCCTTCATGTGGCTCAACAGCCACGAGTCATCCACTGATTTTTCAGCATTGTGCCTAATCATAAACTTCAGAAGGGATTCATGCCTGAGGCTCCTTCACAGACCTTCCTGGAAGGGCCCCTTCAAAGCCATTGGTGGCATTGTCTCCTAGTGGGCCTGGAGTGCAGGCAGCTTGAACTGCAGCCTGCTGACTCTTGGTACAAAATGAATTAATGACAAACTGTAAAAAGTCTGCAATAATAAGAAAGATTGTCAGGCTTACATGGGCAGGTAGTGATAGGACAAAAGGGAATAGTTTTAAACTAGATTTAGATTGGATATTAGGAAGAAATTCTTTACTCATAGGGTGGTGAGGCATTGGAGGAGGTTGCCCTGAGAAGCTGTGGGTGCCCCATCCCTAGAAGTGTTCAAGGACAAGCTGGATGAGGCTCTGAGCAACCTGACCTAGTGGGTGGCATCCCTGCCCATGGCAGGAGTGTTGGAACTAGATGATCTTTAACATCCCTCCCAATCCAAACCATCCTAGTACTCTACGACTCTATGATTTGCATACTCTACATGTCCAAACTAACTCCAGCTCCAACGATTTTCCATTACTAACCCATAACAAACCCTACCTTTAGCTTTATGGCAAAACCCCACCCTCAACGGGCACATAAAATTGTAGGACCCTGCGTGTCCCAGCCCTCATCCTCACTGTAGAAGGTAAGTTGAATCCAAACATTAAGCAAATCTAACAAACTTATAACCTTATCCACAACCCTACAGATACTGCTACACCAGCAGCACTCACAAAGCTCTTAAACCAACATGGGACAAGGTCTCAGACGATTAAGGTGTTAAACTATTAACCCAGGCCTCAGTCCCACTCTCAACCCTAATTCAAACTATAACCTTGAGTCTAATTCTTCTTGCCCCTTGCTCATTCCAGTTTTGTCCTAGGCTTTTACAACATAGAAATTTGAACAGTAGGTCTGTCACTTCAGCCTTCCCCATACACAACAATATATCAAGAAGAAATTACATATTAATCTTTTGTCATAAATCAATTTCAATTCAATTGTTGCAGAAAGCCCCAATACCCGGCTTGGGTAAACTAAAATCAATAAATCAATGTATTTCATATGCTGAATTTTAAAGACTAAAACTAAAAGCAAACTTTCATTCCTTGGGATTTTAATGAAGAGTAAACCAGGACACTAACATATATAAAGTGATCTGTTTCAAAAGTTTAAGATATTCTACAAACAACATTTATTCTTCTGAATGTTCAGTTGTTTTGGAAACTTATGAAAGAAATTCTTCCGAGAAATACCAGATCTAAATAAAAAAAGACTATTATATTGCCTCTCAAAAACATGAACACACTAAAGTTAGGATCCTGAAAAGCAATAAAACTGAAGCAACCTGTAAAATAGCAAGCTATTCGAGAGAAGATATGGAAGTTAGCAGGACTGCCTGAATCAGAGGACTGCAGTGAGAATTTATGATTTAAAAATTTACAGTAGTTCAGTTTGAACAAATTTTAACCATGTAGCCTTCTCCCTCTGAAGGGAAGCCACAGCAACTGTCAACGTCTCTCAAGAGACGAACAGCCCATATTTTATGCCTGTCAGTTCAAAATTTCCTTCCTGAAGTTTTTCAAGTACACATGTAGGAAATGGGTAGAAGGATTCTTGGGAAATATCTAAAAAAACCCAGTTAAGATTTGGATGATGCATACTAATTTCACATGTCCTATGGATGTACAAGTTAATAGATGATACCAGAGAATGTAATATAGATTATGTTAATAGGTTATGGATTATGCTAACAGCGTGAGTGCTTGTGGGCTCTATAGAACAGGATAGAAAATTCCTTCCTTTTGTAAAAATTTTTGTCTATAGCAAACACAGACTGTTTGCTCAATTAGAGAATTAAGAAAGAATTTAGCAGAATTTAGGCCTATAGTTTCCAGTATGAATAATAATGACAAAATCTCAAAAGGTGACAAAGCACATTTAGGCTTGGCCCTGCCACCTGTCTTGATGAAGAACTAAACCATGTCACCTTATTGCCCTCAACACCAAAAGAGAGGGTGACATGTCAGCAGTGGTGACACTCCAGCTCAGCTGCAGGGCTGGGGGAAAGGACTCCACTTCGCCCAGTCAGAAGTGCTGGAGCTGTAGCCCACCCTGCCAACAGGGTTGTCAGGGTTACCACAAGGATCCCGAGTGTAGAGATTCAGGATTGTAATAGAGAAGCTCTGCTCCACTAAACAAAAAAAAATAGAGAGAAATTATTAAATACTAGAGGATTGCTGCAGAAATAAATAAAACTGAAGAAAACATTAACAACTATATCCAGGCAAAATGCCAGAGCTGGCAAAACGATTGCTAAATCCTGAACTGCATGTTAATTTTAAAAAGTGGAAATTTTTTGCACAATTACATTAACATTTCTGTCTCTGCTACACTCGTTACCACTCTCATGGTATGCTCACATTTATCCCAGCTATATCACCACGAGACAGATGTGTCTTGTACCTTGTGCAGGATAAGATGAAGCCTCAGCTCCAGCCACCTATGCTGGTTCAGCACAGCTCCTCCCGCATTTGGCTGCAATGAGTCTCATTCAGGAATTTTTTAACTGAGCTACAGGTTAATTCAGTATTCAATTGTAAGGCAGCCATTGAATCAGGACAGCTGCTGTGCATTGTCCCTTTTTGGCACAGCAGGTCTGTGTATGACAGGGTAGGCAGGGCTGAAGACCAGAGCACAGGCATGAAGCCATGCTGCTGGGTGTGCCAGGGGCAAACGAGCAGCCCTGGATAAGCACAGCAAGAGCCTGGCTAATTTTATTACAAAAACCCTCATTATTACAAAATTACTCAGCTTGTACCTGAGTACAGAATTGAGTTCACAGTATAAACACAGCCTTAAAATATCAGTTCAGAAACTACCAGTGGTTGCTGTGAAATGCACTTCAAAAGCCTCCTAAAATTTTAAGAAAATTCCCTCAGAGACTTAAAAATGCTCATGCATTTCATCATTTTGTCTCGTTTTGGTTTTTTGCATATTTTTCTGCTTCTATATTATAGTCTGCCAGTGAGGAAACGGCCTTGTTCTTGCCTTACTTAATTTAATTTATTTTTGACATGGAAACACATACATTTTCATGATACCCATGCAAAATCCTATGTTTTCATGATAATATCAGGAAGAGGTGACTTATGTAATAAAAGAGTTTGAGAGAAAACTTCAGAGTAATGTCCCACCACTTATATAATTATTTGCAAAATAATATTATACTGAGAAAATACTTTGAACAACATTTACGCTTTTTTTTGAGGAATTGCATTTTGTATCCAAAGTTCAAACATCTAGTAAAAAATAAAACTAAGAAGGCAAATATAAGAATGAAAAAGAATAATTAGTAAATCCAAAAGGGCAATTTTCCTATTGAAAAAATTATTTTCTGACCTTAGCTATTTAGGCCTGCATCTTTATTTATTGTGCAGGTTGTCGAGTAGTATAATTTATAGAAAATGGTGGTTTGTTATTTTCAAGTTAAGCCCACATTGTGAAAAATTCCACAAAGAAACAAGAATGCTCATTGTGGCTATTTCTGCTTTTGCCAGTTTTTACTGGTGAATATCCAGTGATTTTAGGAGATGAGGGAAAGTGACACAGGCAAGAGGCCCAAGATACTTCTATTCATAGGTCTTAAATCCGTGTAAATGAGTAACCTGTTCATTATCTGCAGAAGTGATTGGTTTGAACATAGCAATCCCTTCATCTGGAGTGATGAGTCTTGTTTCCCCTGGACACTTACAGAGGGTTTGGCCTTTAATGGTTATTTAGGCACTTAAGTGTCCATTTCTGTACTTCTTAATGCTTGGCTTTCTCATAGGAAGAACTGTGATAGTCCTAGGCTTCTGGAGGTTGTACTTGTAACAGAAAACTCTGCATTCTTTTTTTCCTTTGGACACATTCTTCAAGCTGTTGTGTGCAGTGGGGAGTGCAGGACCTGGCCTCCTCCTTCACTCTAGGAAAGGTGTGATACCTCCACAGCCTCTGCTTGGCACACTCTAGGAGTACCTTCTTCTGCTGCTTTTCTCAGGAGATTTTAAGCTTTTTAGTCTTCCCATATCTCCAACTGGAGGAGATTCAAACTGGAAGAGAATGTAGACAGGAGGCAAAATGCAGCATATGGTGCATCAAAATCCCGTGGCAGTAGCCCTTTTATGTCACAGACAGGTTTGGGGTTTCATTGTGGTATAAAGCTGAAGAAGAAACTGACAAAGATGAGAAAAAAATCTCCCAGAAAGTATAGAATAGGTGGGGGAAAAAAATGTAGCCAGATTAATTGTTGTTTGTACTAATGGTGTGAAAGTCTATCTTCAAAATAGTCAACGTATACATGGATTTATTCAGAATTTTTCTGGTTTTCAATGTATACATGGATTTATTCAGAATTTTTCTGTTTTTCTATGCATCACCAGATTTCTGCAACTTTGAATTGCTGGACCTGATAACTGAATTAAAAAAATATATATGTGTAAGTGTTTAGCAGTAACAAAAGGATATATTATAATTTCAGTAACACAATTATCATGATTCTGGGGGTTTCCCAAAATTAAAGGGATTAAATGTCTCTCTAAAGGTTTATAGTTTGATGTGAATGTATAACTCAAAAAGCCTGCCTGCAATTCAGCTGCCTAAGAAACACATGTTTAAGATGCACACAGAGCTTTTAATCTAAACGAGAAATGTGAAGAAAGAAGTTGTCATGTTAAAAATTTCAGGGTACATTGAGGCTGACTTTTTGGATTTTGTATTTTTAAGATAAGTTTAGAGGCAACTAAAAGGATTTTTCCACCTTATCTAAACTAGATGAGAGGACAAAGGGAGGACTGTCCAGAGAACAAACGATGACCTATGAGATTAAAAAGAAGTCTCTTTGTTGCAATTTTATCATCACTTGTAAGTGACAAAGTGCCAAAAGACAGGTTTGTGGCAGCAGCAATATATTTTCTTCAGGGCAGGAAAATCATCAACAAGGTGTCTGTATATGTGTAGCACTGCTTGAATATGAAAGCAATTTTCTGAAGCCCTGTGGCTTAATTCTATTGTTTTCATCAGGAAGGAATATTCTGGATCACAGTCTTCAGCAACTGATAATACTGGACACATTGTGAAAAATGGATGAGCAAGTTCCTCAGATGACTGCTGGACAGGGCTCCAGTACCACTGAAAGCAATATTTGCATTTATCTAAAAGGAGATTAAATGCTAACAAGGTTTCAGTACATTTATCTGCCTGCCTTCTGTGTATGGTTCCCATTAAATTCAAGGGAGAAAGAAAATATGTAAAGGGAATAAAATATAGAGAAAATAGGAAAAAAGCATGCTGCATGTAGAGAACTACTATAATCTTCCATTTTCTAAAATACATTTATTCTAGAAAAATATTGACTAGTGATGCAGAAATACAAGCAGTGATACAACTGCTCAGTCAAAATATAGGTAATGTGGGATAATAGAAATTATTGCACATTCTACCTCTAATGTACTAATACACCTTCAAGAAAACCTAATTATGCATCCAATATTCATTCTTAATATCTTCTGAAAAATGCCCCAGACATATGACAGCCAGTTCTTTTGCAGCAGAATCATATCCTCCAGCAATTGATGGCAACATAATTTACAAGCTTCTTTAATTATTCATTTCCTTCCAGCCTAGCCGGCACCTTCATTATCTTCCCATTCAGAGCATCCTCCAACTTGGAACAAAGACCGTGCATGGGAACAAGTTCTATAGACAAAATCAAGGGATTCTCTTTTCATCGCCAAATCAAGATAGTTGATGGCTTCTCCATCCACTCAAAATCCACGCAAAAAACCACTGCATTTGTTCCAGTTATGGAATTGAATGACTGCTTTTTGTAAACAAATTTCCACATTTTCTACATTTCCACACTGCCTTGAAAATTATTTCAAAGCAGTGTCAAATATTTTCATTTGATTCTACTCCTCCTGAAATCAAAGGAGAAAATATATCTTAGGTAGTAATGAGATTGGAGACTGAAAGCGTTTGACTCCATGTAAAAATTCTAGATTCCTAATCCTGATTCAGGCAAGAACATAATCTAGGTACAGGCTTTACTTTACACACGTAAGCAGTCTCATTTCAGACACAGCAAGACTAAAGCAGATAGAGGTAAACACAGGCAAAATTGTCTGTTCAGTTCTTTCCATGTTTAAACAAAGGCACATATTCTCAACGTTTCAAAGCCCATTTGGACACCTTAATATCTCTCAGAGCTAAGCAGTACTTAGGAGCTGTTAAACCATGTTTCTCCAGTAAGCAAAGCAGTAACAAAATGGTATTTTAAAGAATTTATGTGATTAATTTGATAAGAAAAATAGTAAAATGTTGTATTTAAATGTATTGATTCTTTATTTTGATTCTTTGTAATTTTTTTTCATTAAAAAATACCTTTAATTGAATTTTAAAAGAGACAGTCCAGTTAGTGCAAAAATTAAGACAGCAAAATAACCCTGGGAAAATAATTTTGGAAATATTATTTGTTTATTTACACACAGAAACTTTTCAACTCTAATCACACAGAAAGGTTCATTAGCCTCTGCTGCAGGAGTAACACAGTTCTGCTGAACACACATTAGTAATTTGTTATAACGTTTGTAAAGATGGTTCCCTAGGGCCAAAGCACTGCCCATCCACAAAATTCAAGGGAAGCTAGCAGTGTTTATTCAAGGACAGCCTCTGCCAATAGCTTTATTTATTTCTGCTTTTCTGGGGCAACAAAACTGTACAATTACCACGGGCCATGATATCCAGAAAGATAACAAGTGTATGGGTATGCATATGCTGTTACCTACCTCTCCAGCTGACAGAACTTCCCAAGCTGCAGTGAAGCACCAAGGGCTATCTGGTTACAGGACCCATGCTTTACAAGGTGATGGCATCTCCCGTAGTAGGACTCTGTGTTGGTTACACTAGGAAGTATTTTTTGCCTAACCTCCAGGAAAAACGTAAAGACAGCAATCTGTCTTTAATTCCCACTCTGATAAGCTGCAAATAATAAATGTCTGAATACAACTATCACAAGAGAGGCTGCTATTAAGGATAAATATAATAGCAGGCACTGACTACATGGAGGGCCATAAGGACAAAGAGGACTATTGGTGTTGTTAAACATTACCAGCCTAAACTGGGAAAACAATGTTCTTTATACGGAGGGTACGAAAAGGGAATCATGGATGCATTTCTATCTAATTCCTTTCAATGACAGTAATTTTTGACACTTTTTCCTACAACATTGAATTTCAGAACACATTTAAATAGACATTTTGCATGTGTATTATTTCTGTACATATAAAACTGATATAAAACCAGTATTGTGAATGTCTGTGGCATCTGCTATTGTCTGTTTGAAAACTGAATTGGATTCACCATTGAATGAGTTTATCTCACCGCCGTAAAGATAACTTTTGTTTCTTAAAGGAAAATTGTAAAAGTATGTACTAATAGATAATTCTTGGTTTTAAAGGAAAATTGTAAAAGTATACACTATTATAGTATAAGAAAATATTAAAAGTGTTTTGCCATGAATTTCAATGCAATATAACCAGCACCAGATCTTCCACTTTGATTTCTTAAATTTCTTCAAAATTTCCCCTCTCCATATAAAAATACAGCTAGTCACGTCACATGCCCATTACTAGCTTGTGGAGGCCAGTCTGATTAGGGCATGGGACTCTGGGAGGGAGCTCCAGAAAGATCAGACTATCAGCAAGAAAAATAAGTCTATTATTTACCAAGATATTGACGTTCTGTCTCTTCATTCAACTACTTCTAACACTGCACATGAGAACTACAGTACCGAAAATATACCGTATCAGGAATGGCACACAAGATCTATGAACAATTTGTCCCTCCTGTCATTGCCAGAACAAGCCTCACTGCAGATCAGAAATGAGGCAAAACAAAAGAATAACCTTAAAAAACTTCAAGCAGCAGATACTCCATTCAAACTACCCATAGGTCAAGAGCTAAAATTTCAAAGTTCAAATTTGGGCAAAAAAAATTTGTATAATTTGCAAAGTTCAAATTGTATGACACAGTATTTCTATGAAATAGTACAATGCATACATACATTAGTGAGGCATTTCTGAGTGTATGCATCCAATTTCTCAGTTAAGATACAGGTATCTGTAATTTATCCTCTACTTGACACAGCTTGACATGGAAATCGCATAGATATTTTGTTCAATTAAAGTATAATAAATAATTTCAAGAATGAAAATTATTTCAACTCTTACAGGTTAAAAGAGCAACTAAGAAATTATAACACTGGGATGCTTTCTATGAACAGTATTTCTACAGTATTTGGGATACAGGAAATAGATATTTATATAAGAGGTCATGCAATGATCTCTGGACCGTTGGTCATATAATTCCTTTCCTATATTCATCAAGCTCCATCTGAAAATCTAGGTGTCTTGTGTCCACAGCCCACTGTTCTGGTTTTGGCTGAGGTTAATTTTCTTCACAGTGGCTGGTATGGGGCTGTGTTTTGGATTTGTGCTGAACACGGGGTTGGTAACAGAGAGATGTTTTTGTTGTTGCTGAGCAGGGCTTATGCAGAGCCAAGGCCTTTTCTGCTTTTCATACTGCCACACTGGTGAGGGGGCTGGGGGGGCACGGGAGGCTGGGAGGAGACACAGCCGGGACAGGTGACCCAAAGTGACCAAAGGGATATTCCAGACCCTATGACATCTCCGTCAGGATATATAGTGGGAGGGAAGGGGGAATGAGGGGACGTTTGGAACGATGGTGTTTGTCTTCCCAAGTAACTGTTACGCGTGACGGAGCCGTGCTCTCCTGGGGATGGCTGAATGCCTGCCTGCCCATGGGAAGCAGCAAATTAAACCCTTGTTTTTCTGCTTGCATGCACAGCTTCTGATTTCCCTATTAAATCGTCTTTATCTCAACCCACGAGTTTTCTTGCTTTTACTCTTCTGATTCTCTCCCCAATCTCGCTGGTGGGGGAGTAAGCCAGCAGCTGCGTGGGGCTTGGCTGCTGGCTGGGGTTAAACCACAACACCCACACACAATATTTTCACAAGCTCTCTCTCTTAAAGGTTGAAATAGTTCTTTATATTTTGGCCTAAATTTATTTATTCATGTTTAGTCATCTGTGCTCGTTTGAGTCAACAATGCCCTTGAGTTTAAGCAATTCTCAATTCTTTTTGTCCCCTTTCCTGATGTGATTAAAGCAATTACATCCTCTTCCAGCTTACTTTTTGTAAGACTAATAAAACCCTGCTGTAATCTCTAGCTCCTTGATCATCCAGGAAACTTTTCTTTACAATTGTTTCAACCTGATCTCAGCTTTATTGCATATAAGTGAGCAGAATTTGATCAGTACTCCTGATGAGATCTCACTAAGGCCTTATAAAATGGCATTCAAGTTTCCTTCTCTCTTAGAAACATTTCACCTGATATATCCTAAGACTGTTTACTTTTCACAGCCTTGCATCCAACCAGCTTCAGTTATCCTTTGGCCAACTAAGACTGTGTCCACATTGCTTAAAGCACTTTCTACAGGCAACAGCAGAGGTCACAGCTACAAATGATGCTAAATGACTCCTGCCCACACTGCTTGGGACGTGCAGTCCTTTTCTAGGGAGCACCATCTGTGTCTGAATTGCACAGCACATGATCTGCGTCCTCTGTGGTGTCTGCATGATACTCGTGTGGCCCTATGAATTAATACTGATTCTCTTGCAGCTTTCCAGTTAAGGCGCCCAAAATAAAATGGAAACTGAGTATGCCAGAGTAATGCCAGACCAAGGCCGTGCTTTGGATGCAGATGATATATGAGAGGTACCGGGTTTGCTTAAATAGGTTTGGATCACTACATACGGGAAGGAATTATTGGTGAGGTCCAAGATACATGCAGAGCAACTGATCAGGAGAAGAGCAAGAAATGAGCTGAGAATTTCCATCATTTCACCAGCACACTCGTGTACTCGCTTTTTTCCTCTGTTATTTCCGAAAGATTGTGACCCCTCTCTTAACAGAAAATGTTCCTATTGCTCTTCGTTGATGAGACCAATGCATATTATTTTCAAGTTTTCTTTATAGTTAATAAAAAAATATTGCAATGTCCTTTTGATTATTTTCTGTAGCCATTTCATCTTTAAAATTTCTGCTGTTCCCCTACACTGAATATCAAACATCAATTTGTATTGATGCAATCATTGTTTACTGAAGAATAAGACTGCTCCCTACAGATACACCATTAAACAAAACAGCACCACTGAAAAATAAAACTCCTCCATGTCAGAGACTGAAAATAGTTTATGCCTGAAATATTGATATAAAGTTTTAAAGAAGCTACAGCCACAGAAACCTCCCAGAAGAACTTTGAACTGTAAGTGGAACTGCTGATTAGATTAAAGGAAAAGCCATTGTTCAGCCTCCCTCAGGCTGAGGAAAGGTATGCACTCATAATTTATAAGTCAAAGCCTCCAGCTGCCATCCCATCAGCTGAATTTGGGATGGGGGCAGAGCACAGCTCACAGAAGCCAGGTTTACACAGACTGCCCCCAACCGAGGGGGAGGAGGAGGTTTTTGGGTGCATACCTCTGGTGTAACCTCTGGTGAGAGGCAATAAACACCCATCCTCCGATTACACCAACTGGCCCAGCTGTGGAACCCCCAACCCCACAGGACATCCACGTGAGAGGCTCTGCCCCCACAGGGCTGTAAGAGGCTGCCCCCTTCCCCCAGGGGGACATGCCCGGCCATGCCTGCCTAGCCTGAGCATATATATCCACTGGATTCTACACTTTCTGGGGGGACCTTCACTGCCAAGAAGACCAGCTGGAGAGGATCAACAGAACATCGCTGGGATCCACGGAGTGGTGACATTTTCCTTATTCTGTCCCTGTCTCTTTCTTTCTGTCCCCCCCACCTATTTTCTATATTTTCTACTTCTTTCTTTCTTTCTCTCTCTCTTTCTCTCTCTCTCTCTCTCATATTTACCATCAATAAAACCCATATTATTGTCACTGGCATATGGTCTCATTTGCACCTTAATTTGGGCAGAGGAATTTCTAAGGAACCTTAATAATAATCCTAATTGGATCATAACACTCCATCATGCAATTATTAGAAAAGTCCATGGTATAATTTTTCCCTGTTTCAACTAGCTGTCTCAGCCAACTCCTAAGCACCACTAAGGACTTACCACAAGCTGGCAAAGAGTCTCAATCAGCATGCATGGAGGCAACCTCTTTGAAGATGAAAGGCAGTTAATAATATGGACATGGGTTATGCCATGCTGTTGGCTTCTTCACCAGAATAGTCCCAAGCCCTCTTAATTTTCTGGTGTGGACTTGGCTCACAACGTTATTAGCCTCGCCTAAAAATACTCATCTGGTTTTACTGCAAACTCTCAAATACATTTAAATCTGAATTTGAATGCATTTCTTCAATGTGTGCAAGTTTGCCATTTTGTCAGATCTTTAGGAAGTGAGACATTCAGGTAGAGTCTTCTAAACTTGTTTGAATATACTGAAATCTCATTGTAAATATCCCAGCTCATTTTATCTCTGTGATGAACAGAACCAGTCTCTGCATTCAAACACCTCTAACCTTGGCACATTTTGCCCAGCTTTGCTACTGGCTTGGAAGACCTTGTATTTTAGTATTATGGGGCATTTTTCCTCTAACACTAAACCCATCAAATTCCTGGAAGATATCTTCTGTCCACAGAGAAGTGGGACTATAAAAAGAACATAAACCTACAAAGGTGATGAGAGATTGTGATCATATAGAGTTTGTGCAGATCACACAGAGTTTCAGAGGAAAAACCTTATCAATACAGATACAGCAGCTCCAGCCATTATCCGGCAGAGACACACACATCAGTATTGCTCCCTTGCATGCCCTAGTGACTCCAGTGTGACCACACACACATACAGAGCTCAGCAAGATCAGGGACTGCCTGTTTCAGACTCCTTCATGACCCTGACTGGCTCCTCTGGGTTCTCAGTAATTAATAAGTGGTCACCATAATGTATTATGCATTCAAAAATCTTTTTTTTATATGGATATTTCTTAATTCTCCCAAGTAACATACATGTTGAATTCTTACTAATTGCGTTGCTCCAGGTGACTATTTCATACTTAACTCAGGCTGTGTCTCTGTGCCCTTGCTTTCTCAGCTGCTCTCACCAATGCTCAGGAACTGCCCGGGTTGATTTTGTTAGCATTTTTATAGTACTGGGAGCAAAGAGGGAGGGGATAATGAAAAGGAAAAGAATCATTTATCAAGATAGAATTAAAAGCAAAACTTTAACAAAAATATATTTGGATTACGATTTTAAACGGCATTTGCCTGAATTGGCTGGGAACCAATTTCCGCTCGCTCTATCCTCCTGTGGCTGGAAGGCTTATACAATGCGTTTTACACTGTGATTTTCCCTATATTATACAGTCTGAGTTATTTCAGATTCTACTGTGCTTTTAGAGTTTCAAAGCTGAGTCTTAACCTTTCAATCTGCTTATTAATACTCATGTCATGGCTCCTATTGAGAAAGAGGTTTAGTGTCACTGTCCTCAATCAGTGTCCTTTCATTCACTTTCATTAAAGAACCATGTTTTCCTGACAAAGGATAACAAATGGACGCTGTGGGTCCCTAATGTGCTTTTTGACTACAGAGCCTGTACCATTTCTCTGAAGCAATGGCAATTATTTGTCATTTTAATATGACTTGGCAAGGAGATCCAAAAACATATGACCATTATTCATCAATATGTATATCTTGTGCTTGCATTAATATTAGAATATCATTATTATTACCCTGACATTGTATGAGCTAGACAAAATTACATCATGTAAAAAATGTATTAAACTATGTTCAGCTGTATCCATGCAGCAAGGCAAAAGTAATTTAAAGACCTGTAGCAGCTCTGTGTTGAATGCAGCAATTCATTCTGATTAGCAGTAAAGTCCTTTCACCTGTGTATTAATGAAATATATTTCAGTACTGCTCCACTGTTAATTGAAAACAGCATAGTTCTGTGTTACTGTTGTTACAAAACACATCCAATGAACACATCAATTTTCTTTGTTCCTAAAATCTCATGATATTCAATACTCCTGACTTTCCTGGTAAATAGTAAAAAAAATAATTTCTGTTAATTTGGGCATTGGCATAGCCATGTTTTTACCATTTCTTCTAGCTGGTTTTGGTTGTTACTGGTTTTGTTCAAGCTATTGCACATCTTGAGCTCGTATACAATACTTGAGTCAGAACTGAGTTCATTATCATAGTTTCCTAGAGAGGAATAAGAGTTGTGCTTATGTCAGTGTCCGTTGGTTTTAGATCCAAAATCACTGACTAAAGCCAGAGGGATACTCCTATTTTTTTCTTGGGTTTGTGAAACATGGAATTAAAACTGGATGAAGAAAACATCCTAATAATATTTAATGTTTTTCTTCTCATTCCCGTCCACCTGATAAATAACACTGCTCTATGAAAGAAAGGGAAGTAGAAAAATCTGGGAATAAAGGCTCTATATAAAACGCGGGGATGGCAGACTTTATCCAAGCAGGCTATTCAGGTTATTTCTCTCAACAAAGTATGACTTGAGGGAGAAAGACTACACCATGAAATAACATTTGAGTAGCTATGTTTTCCCAGATGACATACTTATTTTGGTATGACACTAACAAAGCTTAAAAAGACACCGTCCTTTGCACTTTGCAATGCAGTGAGTTCAGGCATTTAAGGACACTTTCCTGGTGAATTATTGGAAAATACAATTCATAACTAAACAGCAACAGCAAAAATTGTAAGAGGTGATGGCAGAGGCAAGTGGCTTTAAAATGCTCAAAATTAAAAAAAATAATTTGTATTACAAAGTCTGGAACCAGCATGATACAGTAATTAATTTATTAGCTGAGTAATTGTATAAACTTGATTTTTCACCTATTTCCCTCTCAGTTGAAGGAAGATACAAGGAACGTGATGCTCTACTACAAACTTACATGTGTGAGACCTTTTCAGGTCACTTAACCCCAAGTGTCTCAGTCCCTCCATTTAGTAGGCCTGGAATAATATCCACTATGATCTCCTAAGGGCACAGGACTCTTCCTTTTGTTTATTCTCCTTACCTTTCACTTAAAAAAAAAAGCTGCATTGGTCTACTTATTTTACATAATTTGTCCATTATTTCCTATTTTCTCCAACCGTAGCACTCTATCAATTTTTTATCAGATATTTCAGCTAAAATTTAAAATTTAAACCCATTACATCAACCATGAACCTCACTGTGCTCTACATACTTAGATTATTGTCTATTCTAGAAAGGGCTGCTCTTTGGTCACTTGAGTGTTTCCTTAGTAGGCAGAAAAAGTGAGTTGTAAGATGCCATTGAACTCCTCCATGGAACAACATAATGGGAAGCAATAGTTGAATCAACATAGGAGCAAGCCTGTATGACAGCCAAACAACACATCAATTATGCAGGTGGAGGGATTTTTGCAGAACACCATTTTGTGCAATTCAAATATATGAAGAGAAAGAATCAATAAATCAACAATATGCACCAAACAGCACTGGGATTATAGCCCTAAAAAAGCCCAGCAAGAGTTATGCCAAGTGCTAACTGAAAGAGTCTTATAATTCCTGTCATTTTGAGCACTCTTTAGAAATAAAAAGGATGATATCAAGATACCTAACTCCCTCAACAACTTTTCCTAGAAGAAATATCTCATTGACCAATTGCTCAATTCAACAAAAAAGATACAGGAGTGTTGTTTCCACTACTTTCACACATCATCTTCACTTACATGCCAAATAAGCAGTCCAGGCAGAAGGAGATAAGTGAGTCTGGTCAGAGCAAAACCAAAAGCAGCACCAGAATGGAGCACAAAAGGGGGAGTGAAGATGCCAGCAGCATAAAAATCACATAATGCAGTGAAGAACATGCAAAGAGATAACTGGACTGCTCTTAAATATAGATATCTGTAAAGATGATTGCAAAGGGATTCCAGAAGCATGTCAAACTTCATGGTCATTTTCCATTCTTCATTAAGCGTAAGAAATTTTTAGATATGTCAAGTTGGAAATCTATTTCATCAGAAGTCAAATCCACAAAGAGACTCAGGAGTTCTAAAACTGCTAGGGATTTGACAAATACTGAAAGAGACTGGAGACAGGAAGATGGTAGTGAGCTACCCTGTTCCCATCTCAGAACTTGGGCATACCAAGTCCTGCTCTGTAAAACGTAAGAATCAAGTGAACAAGTAGTGTTTAATATCTTTGTCAATGACATAGACAGTGGGATCAAGTGCATCCTCAACACATTTGCAGGTGACATCAAGCTGTGTGGTACAGTTGACAAACCTGAAGGACAGGATGCCATCCAGAAGGACCTGGACAAGCTCAGGAAGTGGGTCTGTGTGAACCACATGAAGTTCAACACAATGAAGTACAAGGTGCTGCACCTGGGTGGGACAATCCTAATCTCAGTACAGGCTGGGAGATGAAAGAATTGAGAGCAGCCTTAACAAGAGGGATTTGGGTCTGGTGGATGAGAGGCTGGACATAACCTGGCAATGTGCCCTTGCAGTCCAGAAAGCCAATTGTATCTTGGGTTGTGTCACCAGTACCACAGCCAGAAAGTTAAGGAAGTGATTCAGACCTCTACTCCACACTGGTGAGACCCACACAGAGTGCTGCATCCAGCTCTGGGGTGCCCAGCGCAGGAAGGACACGGATCTGTTGAAGCTGGTCCAGAGTAGGGCCGCAAAGACGATCAGAGGGCTGGAGCAGGTCTGCTATGAAGACAGACTACAAAGGCTGGGATTATTCATCCTGGAGAGAAGAAGACTCCAGGGAGACCTCAGAGCAGTCTTCCAGTATCTAAAGGGGGCCTATAAAAAAGATGGGGACAAACATTTTAGCAAGGCCTTGCAATTGAACATGAGGCAATGGTTTTAAACTAAAAGAAGGTAGATGCAGACTACATACGAAGAATAAACTTTTCACAGTGAATGTGGAGAAATGATGGAACGTGTTGACCAGAGAGGTAGTAGATGCCCTGTCCCTGGAAACATCCAAGGTCAGGTTGGACAGAGCTCTGAGAAAAATGATTTAGTTAAAGATGTCCCTGCACAATGAAGGGGTGGTGGACTAGACGTCTTTTATCACTTCCAACCCAAACTATTCTATGATTCTATGTACAACAAAATAATGAAGCAATTGCAGAGCATGATCAAAGAGGAAGAATCCAAAGCTTAGCTACATAGGATGGCTCTCTGAGAAACAATGAGATCTGGAGAAAGTGAGCTCTGGTTTGGTGTTTAATATCTGCTCAGAGTGCACTCACTAGTGTGTGTTTTTAATACCACTTTGCAATTGACCTTCTGCTTCTTACCTTTTGATGCAAAATCAGTGAGGATGTGGGATGGCCAAAGTAGTTGCATCGATACTCAGTTATTACCTGGAGTGCTTAACAAGCATGCCTTTTTGGTGTTTTCTCAAGTGTATATATTATGGTAAGAGCAGCAATATTTCTTCAGTCTTCTGAGAGCATTACTGGGAACAAAGAAAAATGGAAAACACAGAACAATTAAGATCACCACCCTTAAAGAAGAATAGCTATACTGAAAAGCACTGAAAGAAATCACAATGATTAAATATCTTTAATATGTACTTGTATTTGGCACTTTAGTTGTGGATCTTTAAGATTTGTGTTGTTTATCATTCCAGTTTTTAGTAAACAAAATAGAGCTGAAATGAGCTGCAAGAAACCACTTTATGCAAAATGGTTCATGGAAGACCACAACTGCATTTGATATAGCAAATTACCTGCTGGTGCTATAGAGACAGATGATATCCTAAAACCTAAAAAAAAATTTAAAACTGCAGCCTTTATTATTTTCCTGACCTGGCTTACACTACTGGACCCATTGGCACAGCAGTGGGGGAGGCACACGACGGAGCAAATGTCTTGAAGTGAACAGTGGTGACAGAGAAGCTGAGATTGCCACTGAAAGAAATGCACATTAAATATGGCACAGTAAAATAAATCTCATGTAAGCTTTATGTCTTTTTAGGACTGCACATTTGTGTAACTGCTCTGAACACAGCACCATCTTTTCCTTATACTTCATTGGAGAGGACCCACAGGAATACACTGTGCGTGTGCTTTGTGGTCACCCATTGTGGTCTAAGAAAACAAATCTTGCATGAAGTTACAAAGAATGGCCACAAATACCTGAAGGGTATAAAGAACAGTTTTCCAGGATGATCTATAACAAAGATGTTTAAAGTCTGGAAAAATATGGTGCCAATACAAGAAATCCCTTAATGATCTTCAGGGTTTGAAATAGACACAGAAAGGCAGTAATGACTTTGATATCATGGAGGTCCTTTAGAATGAGTCCAGAGCACTGGAGAATAACGATGAAACAAGACCTAATTTCTATCATTTGGGCATTCTCTTTCACCACTTGATCAACTTCTATATTGTCTATAGAAAAAATAGAGATGTTAAAAGAAAAAAAATACAGACAGCACCATGGCTTATGCTAAAATAGAAATACCATTTAATAAATTTAAGTCTTTTAGCTTAATGCAAAGATTTTCTCACTTTACTCTTTTTTGGATCTATCTATCTTTGCTGTCTTTTGCCATATTTTTGATGATGTAGCAATTTTCTGGTAAACCCTCTGGGACAAGGCTTGTCTCACCTATTTATTGATAAAATGCACAGAATAATGAAACTTTTGTCCCTTTTTAGGTTTCCAAGCAGTGGCACTGAAAAAAAAAACCAGAAAGGAAAAAAAGGGTATTATCTTGCACATCTTAAAGCTGTAGATGATATGCATTATACATTTGTTGCTGATCTTTTCTTTCTGTGAAGGCCAATATTTATCTTGAGAGGTCAACTAATGCATACTAGTAGCAGGTATCCCACACACTAAAGTGCTGCACCAAGAACTTCTTCAAACTCCCCTCTACCAGGTTATTTACTGTCCTTGACCTTGACTGTCGTTTGGGAAGGAGAGAAAAATTGGTCTTAGCTTTGACATGCAGTAGCAAAAGCAAATCAAACTCACTTTCACTTCCATTTCCAGCATCTATGTTGCCTTCTGATGAGGAACCTGCACACTGAGAGCTTAAGCCAAACCAAAGACATTTCCCGCAGGATCACTGGCTATACTGACACAGTAAAGTAATTCCATGTCAACTTCAACGTGTTTTTAGCTAATCTGGCATCCTGCAGAATTTACCCTCAGCATTCCAGCTGTATTTCGATCTGGATAGCCTGGCATTTTATGGTAAACTTTTGATAGAAAAAGAACAGTCAAATTCCCTTAGCCTAAAGGGAAATTTTCCCATAGGAGAGAGGGGTTTTATCCCATTCTAGTTTCTTTCTAAATAGAAACACTCTGTATAGCCCTGCTTTTAGTTCCACAGTGACATACTTATGAACAGATGAAAAAATTTTCTCCTAATAGATATGATTTTTTTTAGTGAATCAGTTCTATAAAGATGGTACAGTAACAACACATTGGTTTGCATGATATAACTGGGTTGAATGCATTTCACATTTATGAGATCAAGATATTTAATGCATAAAAATCAGGATAGTGCTCTTATAAATGAAACATTACAGTTGCATGATGTTACCAAGAAAAAAGCTTTCAATAAAACATATATATATCTAACTGACCAATACCTAAAAGTATTCTCATAAACATTTTGCAGTCAAGCAAGCTAAAGCTACTTTAAAAAGAAACTGTCGATAATTTCTAAAATAAAGCATAAAAATAACTAAGGTGTCCTTTTGATCCTTGTGAGTATACTTTATGTGTCCTTGAAAAAAATATATCCAATGTACCTTTCAAAATGATTTATTATGTGTTATTGTTACAGTGTTCAATATTGTTCAATACCGAACTACTGTACTGATTACCACTCTCCCAGTCTGCTTTAGTTCTATCATGTGCTTTTATTTACCACCTGAGGCAAGAACATTTTAATTGGTTTAGGGAAGCTTGAACTCTCTTTTATCAATGACACATTTTATCAAAATAGAACGAAGCCAGGAGCTGTACGTACTCTCCCAGTGTTGCAAAACAATGGGTTTGTTCGAGGGCTTAAGTTTGGAAATGGATCGCTGCAGTGTAATTACTTAATCACTTGAATAGCAACAGCAGAACATCTTGATTTTTTCCTCCATTTCTTTTTAATAGTAAGAAAATTTATAAACAAATTGCACTAACTTTCCATATTTTAACTTTATTCTAGACAAATACATTCTGCAAACTAACCCTAAATCTGTACTGTATATCTACCAAAGATCCAGAATATAGCATTACGTGATTTATAGTATGGTGAGTGACAGAAATAAATCATGTACACATAGATTTTAAAAGTTTCTGTTAAAATAATCCTTACACAAAATACAGAGGGGATTTAGTCATGTTTGAAGGAAATTTCATTATTTGCAGCGATTAGAAAAAAAAAGATCTAATTTTTCCAGGTCAAAACTGTCCCTTTAAGAAAGCATGACTTACTTAAGGAGGATACTATATGACTTGCAAACAAAAAAAGTAAGATGTCTTTCTATTTTATTAAAAGTGCTTAGCTGACACAGACAGGAGCCCATTGTAAGCACTGTATTTTTAAAAAGTTGTTTAAAACAAAAATATATGTATCAATACAATACATTAGTTAAAATTAATTACAAAGCAAGAAATAAATTTATTAGTCTGTTTCTATCAATATTTTCAACTGTGATCATAAAATTTTACTTTGAAATAAAACAAGAATTATAGAAGATAAATATTTCTTCATGAACGAGAGCTAATGAACCCTTTTCTCCTAACAGGTTACATACGTCATCACAGAGGTTGCTGCCACAGCTCCTGCTTTTATCCCAGCTTTCTGTCTGGGAAAAAGGTCCAATAGCTGGCTGGTATCACACACATGGTGACTGTCCAGCTGTTTCAGCACATGTACTAGCTCTACATGCACTTATGCATATAAGTTTTTTTGTTTTTTCCTCAGTGACACAGATATTAGCTATCCAAAAACCAATTTTCACAATACTTCTCAAAATTCATTACTTTTAAGATGGCAGATCCACCCTGTCTATATTGTTTGAAATTAGTTTTAGGATTCAACAGTTTTGAGGGATAGCTGGCAGGAAAGATGTACAGACAGGCCAAAAGAATAATTACATATGCTTTGCTTCTTTAGGAATTTGAGTTTTAAAAAAGCAATATAAATACACAATGACAACAATCTTTACCTTTTGGCTTTCCACAGCAGTACTTTATTGCATGTCAGAGACCCTTCAGTGTCACTGGAAAAGAATTCTGCCTCCCCCGACATTTGTGGTGCTTGATTTCTGCCTGTTTGCTGCAGAGGGAACAAGTCTGCAAACTTCAGACACTGCAGAGGATGTGCCAGGCCTCCAGGGCACTTGTTAAGATGTCCAATGGCCCTGCTTCACAGATTCTGTACAGTCTGGGAAGAGGAATGCCTTATCAACCCTAAATCACGTGAGACAGGTTGAGAAAAAAAAAGAAAAAAAAGCATGATCTCCAGAACAAATAATACATTTTAAAACATTTACAGAATATGTTGACGTAAGTATTTTTATTGGGTTTGTGTGACGAGGTTCTGGTAGTGGGGGGCTACAGAGGTGGCTGCTGTGAGAACCTGCCAGAAGCTTCCCCACGTGTGACAAAGCCAATGCCAGTCAAGTACAAGACAGACCCACCACTGGCCAGGGCTGAGTCCATCAGTGACAGCGGTAACACCTCTGGGATAACAGACTTAAAAGGGGGAAAAAACTGCTGCAAAACAACAGCAGCCAGAAGAGACAAGTGAAAATATGTGAGAAAAACAACTCTGCAGACACCAAGGTCAGTGAGTGGCAGCAGGAAGCACTCCAGGTGCTGGAGCAGAGATTCCCCTGCAGCCTGTGATGCAGACCATGGTGAGGCAGCTGTGCCCCTGCAGTCTGTGCTTGACCCTTTGGCAGAGCAGAGATCCACCTGCAGCCCACACTGGACCTCACAGCAGAGCAGATGGATGCCTGAAGGAGTCTGTCACCCTGTGGGAAGACCAAACTGGAGCAGGCTCCTGACAGGAAGAGGCAGGAGCCCATGCTGGAGCAGTCTTGCTGGCAGGACTTGTGACCCCAGGAGTGACCAACGCTGAAGCAGCCTGTTCCTGAAGGACTGTATTGTGTGGAAGGGATACACATTGGAGCAGTTCTTCTAGGAACAACAACATTTTAATATAGATTCTTCCATTTCACAGTTACATAACTGCTTCTCTCATACCTCATAAAGAACTTGGAAAAACGAGAGTATGAGAGTATTGTATTTTACAGTGGACCTTATACTCTTTATCCATTTTTGCATCAGAAACATACATGATATAAATATCTAAGGAAGCTAATGCTGTGTAGCTTATTGTTTTCTCCAGCTTGAAAACAGATACAGGCATTTATTAACCACTTTAGGGTGATTATATTTTTTGGGTCATTGATCTTTAAGCTTTTCCTTTTAGGCCTACTATAACAATATGGCTTAGAGAAGTTTTTAAATATGCTAGTTGGAGATGAATATATCAATTATTTTGGTAAAGCTTCTCAGCTTTAGAAGCAAAATGAAACAGCTCTCTATCCCATTTTTCAACTGTTCATGATTCTGAAGAACCATTTGTATTCAAAAACTCTATAGGTGAAGACAGCATTCACTACCGGGAACCCATACTGAGATACGGAGAATGGGATTTATATTTCAAAAGACCAAATAGACTTTCTATTACCTTCAGTGTTCCAGGTGAGCGGCTGGAAGACCATCTGGCAAATCTCTGCCAGACTCTTAAGTTGACACAAGGTTGAAGGTCTGGCACCAGCATTTGTGCCAAGTTTCATACTAACAGAAATTTGGATGGGTATTGAAGATGACTTTTATAAAGCACTTGGCAATCAACATCAAAATATTTCCAACACCATCCTAACCAAGATTTTTATATCATTTATTCTGAAAAAAGGAAAGACACCATCCTTTATCTTGGGAACTACTAGCAGTATTTGTGCGATTGCTACAGAAAGTGAATATATAGGATCTAATTTTGCTTTGGTTCTGGAACAATGCTCTATAACACAGCTTTGTTGACAAGTCATAGGTAAGCACAGAAAAATGGAAACCCTTCAAAACCATTTGAAAATTGGTTGAAAATCCATCCAACCATCAACCTCTTTAGACTTAAGATTCTAACCACATAAGTTGGCATTACTGTATTTCTTTACCATGTACAGTTATATATAATAGGATGCTAAGAATTATATATAAGAGGATGATATATTTTTCAAGCTTACAAAAACCTTACAGGCAAAAGTGTTAGTAAGGTGTTTACTAAAAATACTTCAAAAATTTATTTTCAGTTTTACTTTTAAAAGGCTTCAAAAGCATACTGCAGAAGACATCTGACCTAATTTCCAACAAGCCAATAAAAATTTTTTGCACTGAATCCTAATTCCGTTCAGTAATCTGAAATATGAATTTTGACATATCAAAACTTAGAGTCAAGAAGAGAAATCCAGTACTTTAGACCATGCCTATTAAGAAGCTCAAAGAGAGCAAAAGACCGAGCTATAGCAGGATCTATAGGCAAACAGCAAGGTTGCTGTAACATTTGGTAACATGGGAAACATTTGGTACATTATTATTTCACAACCCTTACATACATAAACCCAGTTCAAAGGAGTGCACTGTAAAATTATGCTCTATGATTTCCTATAAGGCCTGGTTGATATTACATAAAACAAACTGTGTGGAAACTAAACTAGGTCCTATGATTTACAATGTTCTTTCCATGTTATTTATTACACTGAATTAGTTTAGATATATACCCTATATATTTAAGATTAATCTCTGCATTGTTTTCAGTTAGCACATTATTCCTTAAATTCTATTCCCTTTCTTTCCTTTTGTTTATGGGCTGTAATAAATTCTTATTGTTTCTCTTTCTTCATTTTACAAGGTAAAAACTGTTCTTAATGCCTCATCTTATGGATATAAAAATGGAAGTTGATGGAGTACAATGTTATGATTTATACAACTTCACCCAGAACTGCCCATGTATTTAATTCCATAGTGAGATTATAATGTCTTTATAACTACCATTATTTCTGAATAAAATTATTTGATACCCCAAATATGTAACTTTGGTTACAAGACAGAAAACCAAGGAAGGCTAGAAACAGATCCATTATCAATGTACAACAGTCAAGCTATCTGAAGTCAGACTTTAGACCTGAGCATATGTTGCACACTGGTTTTGTCTTGGTGCTTTTCCTCTCTGGAGTATAAGCCTGAGGGAACAAAGAGGATTCCATAACTAATTACTACCTTGCATATAAACGTTTCTCTCTTAACCTCTCAAATACTGGACTGTCAGTGGGGGAAATCTCAAAGCCTGGTAATTTTTTAGCTAGTAATGTAGTGGGAAAGCAGCAAGATACTTCAATTCAAGTAGGAAACTGCTAAGCTGGTAATCAAAGCACTTGGTATACAACTTACACTATCTCTGTATGTTGCTACAATAAAACGACTTCACCTCTCCATTGAAGACAAGACTTCAAATTTCTAGTAAACTTCTCTCAGCAGCAGGAAGACATCATCATCATCACCACCACCACCATCATCATCATCATCATCACCATGACTAGCCTGGGAATCAGAAATTACAGGGGAAAAAAAAACAAGACCAGAAAAAGCAAAAAGTTTAGGTTTCAGCTGGATCACCACTGGTGTAAGCAAACAATTACATGATGTGATTATCTGCAACATGAAAGTGAATGCAATTACTAGGAAGTTCTTGTGAGAGAAGTTTTTGAATGAAATATCAAGACAACACAGAGAAAGTGAAATACATGTAATACTGTTCATGCCCTTCTAAGACTCAAGTAACATACTATACAAATGAAAATTCACAACTGATTTCTTCTTCTTTCATTTTAGTTGTTTCATTTTCATATTGTTCCCTGAAAAACAAAGCTCCATTCACCTGTACCTGTCACTTCAAAAATACGAATGAAGAAAGAGAAATCTCTCTTACTGGCATCAGTCCATATGCATTCAATGACTACCATGTAATGAATCCCTTAGACAGAATCAGGGCAGTTGGAAGGAACCACTGGAAAACACACCAACACCCTACTCAGTGTAAGTCCATTCAGATCCAAATGCTGAAGGCAGTGGCTAGTCAACAGTCAAGTATCTTCCTGAGTGGAGATTCCACAAGCTATACAGGCAATCTGTTGCAGCATTTGACCACTCAGGGCAAAGGTCTTCCCCTTGCACTGGGATGGGTTTCCAAGGTTCCAGTGTTCTAACTTCTGGTCACAGGCTCTTGTTCTCCCACTGTGCTGCTCTGAGAAGAGTCTAGCTCTGTCTCCTCAACACTCTCTTGTGAGGGAGGGATATAGAGCATCAGCCTTCTCTTCTTAGGACAGAACAAACACATCTCTCCATGTACATCATGTGCTACAGCCCCCTAAACATCAAAATGGCTCTCTGATGCATTTGCTCCACTATGTCAATGTTTTTCCTGCACTGGGAAGCCTAAAACTGGACACAGCACTAGAAATGTGGTCCCACAAGTGCCAGATAGAAGGAAAGAACCACCATTTCTCTTCAGCTGCTGACTAATCTCCTCGTAGCACAGCCCACAATGCAGCCACCCTTCTTTGCCAGAAGTGCAGCTCATTGGTGACTAAGCGCATCTCAATGCCCACAGGGTCCTCGGATCCTTTTCTACAAAGCTGCTTCCCAGCCAGCTGGTGCTGCCCTGTGCTGTTGCATGCATTTATTCCATCCTGGGTGTAGGACTTTGTATTCCCCTCTGGCAATTTTCCTGAGGTACCTGACAGCCCATTTCTGGAGCCTGAGAAAGTTCCTTTAAACAGCAGCCCTGCACTCCAATGTACTGAACACCCTTCCCAATTCATAGATCTGCAAACAAGCAAAGGATGCACTTGATCCAGTCATCCAAGCTGTTACTGAGAACAAGCACGGTTGGCATCAATCCCTGAGGCAAGAAACTCATACCTGGCTGCCAGGTGAGCTTTGTACCAGGGATCACTACCTTAGAGCTCAGTGCCTGAGACAATTTTCCACCCATCATACTGACTATTTATCCAGCTCATCAGTTTGGCTGTAGGAGCTCTATGTAGATTGCTAAAGGCCTCGCAACGTAACATCCATTGCTCTTAATGGCTTAGCTGCTCATCTCATCACAGAATAAAAGGCAGATGACCCTCCTAGACAACATGGCACAAAGGATATAATAGATAAAGAAAGCTTATCACAGTTGAGAAGTGTCATAGGAAGCACTTCCATGTCAACTGTTTCCAACTGGTGCAAACTAGAAAATAAAAATCCAGAAATCTGGGAAGCCAGAACCAGTTAGTTACCTGCTGGCCTTGCATTTTCTTCTGAAATTTTGTTGGGAAACTTCTTCCCCAAGGCTTCTGCTCATTGCAAACATGATGCCCTCTGAAATTCAAAAAAAGGAGTCAGGATTTTCATTTTCTCTGTCAGTTGTAGCAATTTCTCACACAAATGGAACAACACTGGAAGCTTAGAAGTGCAAGATTTAGAGTATATGTCCTTATCACTCATTGCCTGAAATGAACAGATTTCTTCACTGAAATACACAAAGCTTGCTAAAAATTTCGCCATGCTAAGCCACACATTGATTTTTCTTTTCAATGTCATATGAAAAATGTTCCAAGCCAAAAACATTTCTCTGTCGTCATGTGAATCATCACAGCACTAACTTACATTCACATCTCCCGATGAGCTCCTGAGTTTTGCTTTCAGTTGCACTGCTACTGAATGAAGCTATCATAAAAAGAGGAGAGGAAAGCTGCACTAGGATTTTGCTGTACATAGGTGATGCTGCTGAAGATATACTAATGCTGAGTGCTTATGAAGATTTTTAAAGCAAAAAAAATAGTGAGGCAATAGCAGAGGCAAATGGATTTTGAAACCCATCCATATGCACTTCATGTAATGCTAAGTTTTGTAAATCACTACACAAGGATGTACCATATGTCAAATTGCAGAACAGGCTCTGACACTACCAGTTTCATATAATTTAATAACAAGCATTTAAACTTCAACCATTTCTAGTGACTCAAGTGACAATATGCTTGAATATCAGACTGTCTCCTCTGTTTTCCACAGCCAGCCATCTTGAGAGTTGCCATAATACTTTAAATTTATCTGCTGATTATTTTTTCTTAAAGCAGAGTTAGCAGCAGCAGTCCCACTGTTGTGCTGAATGAGCAGTTTTCTTTTTAGCCTTAATTTTCAGGTGTTCATATATTTTTTCTAAGAATGTGTAATACCTAAAGATAATTAGCATATTTCAAAGAGGCAGGAGGGAAGCAAGAAGAGAAGAAAAAAACACCTCTTCGTAGGCTCAGTTTCTGGAATTGTTAGTTTCACAAAACCCAAAGAAAACTGAATTTGTACAAAACAAGGAAACTTGTTTATTTCCATCTAATGGCAAAATTAAAAAAAACCAAAACCTTTCTACTACTTGCAGTTATGGTCTGTAAGGACTATGAATCATTCCAAGTATTTTATTTCAGGAATAGATGGTTTTAAGTAACAAAGAAATGTAGTGTTGAGGAAATGCTCCTATTCATCTATACAGTTTTTTAAACTGAAAGAGGAATGTGGTATTGAGGATATGTTCCTAATTAATCTAGACAGTTCTAGATCACAATCATCTCTTGAAGCTTTGATGTCTATCAATTGCTACTTAGAATGACAGGAGAGAGGTTATTAGATTTTACTAGTGTTTGTTCTTCTGGTTTTTTTAAAAATGAGAGAATGGGAAGAAAACAAAAATATCAGCATAATTTTGTTTGGGAAGAAATTGAAAAGAAAAAAAAACCAAACAAAAGTCTAACACAGTTTATATGTTCAGGAACAAAAGTTGTCAGTAAAAATGCCAACATTATGTAAAATGGAGACAAGTCATGGTTGTTGTGGGAAACTGTAAATTTGAATCCTTCACTTTGTGTATTTCAAAGCAGGTGTTCAGCTGCTATAAATCAGCAAAACTCTCTGACTCTTAATTTCTTAACCACAGGAATGTGCTGAGGATTTTTTTCACCGAGTTTAGTTAAGCTAAGTAGCAGTATTCTCGCTATTCTAAGAACTACAACACCCTCTATTGGGCAAAGAATTTTCATTCAAATATGCAAAACCAGTTACTTTCAATGATCCAAAGCAACCACTAGTTGCATTTTTCCAAAAGTTGAGCTTCAGGGCACGATGCATACATACACAGTCTATACAAATAAGCTATATATAACTATAATGATGTATAAAATCCTATGATTTATTTTGATGTGATGATAACATTTTATAAAGAGGAAGTAAGAATTCATCATTTGATGAAAGAAAAGACCATCTCAACTCAATTATGAGGTTACTCCTGAACCCCCTTTCCCTAAATTTTCTCATTTCATGGATGCTATTCTCAGTACTGCCCTCCGTCTCCTCTGAACAAACCAGTCTTCCCAAAATGGGTGCTCCTTTTGAATTTGATCCTTGCATTCTTCCTTATGTATTCTTAAAATGTCACAAGTATGTGATACTTTTGAAGGTTGCACTGCAGACACAAATGTGCCACAGGCCTAAAGAACTCACAGATTCTTGCACAGAGAGTATCAATATGAAAGTAGATGGGATTTTCAGCTGCCTCTGTGAAAAGAGATGAAATAATGAATTTTCATCACAGATCAGAAGGACACAATGTCATACAAGAAGAAAAGATCGTTGCAAGAATAAAAAAAGCAGTAACATTTAGATTAATACTTAAGGGACAAAACAACGGCTTAGGATGGAAAATTTAAGAAAAAGGCAAGCATTATTAAACAGATGTATTGTAGACGAAGGGGAGATGAGAAACAGTGTATCAGGCTTTTTAAAAAGAGGAGTTTGAAACAGAAAACCTGTAAAAGTAAGAAAAATAATTTAGAGAACAAGACACTTAAATGGGCAAATGGTTTTGATTGCCATACTTAGAGAAGGAGGTGCCTGCTCCTTTAGTACAAACCACTTTTGGAGTATCTTTGTTTTCTCCTATCAGCAGTCTGAACCACCTCTTCATTCTGCATTTTTCCAACACATCACCTGCTTGGAAACAAAACTTCCCCAGTAAAACCAACTTTTCCTCAAAGGCTGGAAGATAAAAAATAAAGCTAGTCTAAACATGTTGATGGCATCGTCTGCAGGAAACCAGTCCTCTTAGAAGACTGGAACTTCGCTGTTTAATTTTCACTAAATAATGCATATTTAATTCTTTTAACATTTCAGTGCAAATAATGTATTTCGGTTCAGCTTTATGGAAATCAAAAATTCAGTCCCTTGTATCAAATAACTTTTTTGTTTGAAGTGCAGTTCACATTACCAAAATTGATGAATCTACATGCCTTATATCTTTTCTTTTGTGCATTGTCACTGCTAGGTGAACTCTGCAATTAACCAGAGGATACTGACTGCACAGCAAGTTATTAGCCCACTGCTGTTGCATTAAGCTTGCCTGAGCCACTTCTAACTAATAATGCCAGAGATATAGTATTAGTATCACTGTGTTGGAACCTGACATTCTTAATTTAATTGTACTCCTAATAGTCTTAATATTGACAGACGTTTTTCCTTGCCAATTACAATGTCTTTTTTTTTTCCTTTTTTCTCCCAAAAAATTGAAGTCCATAATCCAAAGCATTTGCTGAGAGCTACACACAGAGTGACCAGGAAAGGATAATAGATGTTTACATTTACCTGTCTCTGTAAGATCATTTTATCTGAAAATAATAGAGAACCTCAGGATGCTTTGGGAGGGAAAAGATGACTCTGGTCTTTAAACAACAAGAAAATGCCATGGTAACTTGCAAAAAATGAATAAATGACTGTTGCTGAAATAGTGCATTTTCTTCTTCCATACACTTATGAATCTTAAATGAAACGCAACCGTGAGTACAATGGTTGAATTCTGATGTACCTTGTACTAGGAATATAGGGGTATTCACTCACTGGTGTTTCTACAAATGATGGAGTTTTAGCTCCAGCAGTTTAAACAGCTTACCTAAAACTGATATATTGTCTATAGCATTAAGACACTATATATATGGTATATACACAAGAAATAACTCTTTTTTACCTTGCTATCAAAGAAAGTTGTGATTCTCCAGAAATTCCTTCCCATTCCTCAAGGATGTCAATCCCAAGCATTCATGTGCACAGGACAATCACTGGCTTGTTTAGTCTCATTAACAGATTCTGAGGGTAAATACCTACTACTACTAAACTGCCCTTTTTCTCTCTTTTATAATTTCAGTAGGAGCCAGTAAACTAAGAACATTTTCAAATCTATCACTAATTCATCATTTCAAAAGAGAAAATAAGAGACATGAGAGCTTTCTGTTTCTTAGACTTGGACTCTATCTTCTCAGAGAATCTGGTCCTGATACACATGTCAAAATAGAAGTTTTACCCTCTTCTCAAAACAAGGAGGCCTAAGGAGAGACAAAGGGTACCATGAAAGTGTCAGGGCTATAGGATGTCCATTGATACATGAAGAATTTAAATTTTGTGCCCCAATCTTCCTCCCAGTCTTCCTCCTGGAAGAAAGCACCTTACACTGCTCTAGATTGGAGGACCTTTTCCTTTGCCAGACAAAAACCTCTGTCAGGCCACCCCTGGATGGGGACACTGGGCAGATAAGCATGACACCATGTTCTTGTCTCCTGCATAGAGCGTGACCTCAGCACAAAAGAGGGATCAGCATCTCTCCCCACCACCACTTTGCCATCACTGCTACTACAATTATCTTTACCTCTTCACCAAGAACTAGCTGGAAGAATCAATGTCAGCAACAGTTCAGAACCTACCTCTGCTGCAATGGACGTAGTAATCCGCATTTTGTAAGCTGGTGACATTCATTATTCCTCAGACACAAATGTGCACACAATGGAATTTTGAGCATGACTTCTGATACTGAAATTTCTTCTCCGAGATCACCCTGAGAGCAAACAGTCATATAGCACTCCATGTTGCACTTTAAGCAAAGTCCAGATACATTCCCATCAGTAGGAAGTAGGCATCCAACCCCAACAGGTAGACAACCAAACACTTTCATGATTTGGTCCAACAGCATTTTCTAGCCCACCATGATGTTTCAACTTCTTAATAACATTTTTTCTATACAGATTGGATTGATAGATTGATTTTTGTTTCGTTGGATCAAGAGGGCAGAGGGACAGGGTGAGGCAATTAAAATATGGGAGTAAACAGAAAGGGGAACAGTAGAAAAGTTTCATTTTAATACTCATTTCTACATCCTCAGAACTATTTAGTAATACAATACCACTTCAGTTCCCTTTGGATCTGTATGGACTAAGTAGCCTGCCAATAATTAATATATTTGTTTTTCCTACTACCCAAGCCAGCATTTTTAAAGACAAGCAAGGCAAAGCTATCTCAGTGTAGATGAACTTTACTGAGATTTGTCTGGCAAAAATCTACAATGTTGTTTGTCAACAGTTCACAGGAGTAAACCCATAAATTCTCAATTAATCCAAAAACGTTCATAAATAGATTTAATTCTTAAAAAATGTATTATGTAAACCAAATAGGGCTGCACACATACAGAGGATATGCTTATGTTCTTTATCTACTCCGTCTGTCTAGTGGAGAACTGTTCTAAGATGTGACATACTGCAACCAACAGAATCAAGCTAAACTATAGTTTGGATTAGAGATTAGAAGGGAGACAACGGTATCTGCTACATTTTCCTAAAACCCCAAACCCACCACACCAGCCTGCAGAGAGAATTAGCTGCATTGCACAAGGAAAAAAAAGAAGTGCACCTTAAGTCACCAAACCAACCACATGATGGCAGTCCAACATTAAAAAAAGGACAAAACTTGCATTTACTAGAAACTCTTTGAAAAAGTAGTTTAAAATCTATGCATATTATTCATAATATAACCAAAAAATGCTGTAGAGCAGTAATTTTCGATCTTTCTCTGTCTGCACACCTCTAAATACTTTAAGGACTTAAAAGCCCCAATATGCAGATAAATCTGCTGTTTATCTTCCATGAGGCCCTGACTTCATAGTAGTTTTTAGATGCCAGAGTCCACAGAAAAAAGCTTTAAATACCAGTTTCATAATTTTAGAAAATACTATTTTCATGTAGTAGTATGCAGATTTGCACTCTCTTTGTTCAGAGTTCTGACTTCAATCCATTTACATTTATTTCTGAAATACAGCATAGCTGTCAACGTGTTATTACACAACTGAGCTTGTAGTTTCTCCTAATCATCCTTTTTAGTTTCCTCTTCATTAGCTGCAACTCAACTACCTACATAAATTCACACACAAAGCTTCCTGTGCAAGTCTTTGGTAGGCATATGCAACATATCACTAGCTTATGAATGCCCAACACTTAGAAGAAATTGATGACATCCAGAGTCTCATTTGCTCGGATTCAGTGTTGTTTGCGACAGCTGATACACAGTTTGCTTTTTACCGTTTGTATTAGTGAGGCTAATGATTTCAGTGATATTTCATGGTATTTCCAAAACAATTTCCCACTGATTTTCCTAACCAGCACATGACAGATTGTTCCAGTTGGCACATATGCCCAAAATTGCTCCCTTGTTCCTAGATTAATTAATTTTTGTCTATACTGAATTCCATGTGCTGTATGCCAACCAAATCAAGATGGGTCAAATCACTTTACATCTTGTGTCTCTCATTACTGTCTTTGCTTTTGCCAGTATTGTGAGTAACTCTGAAAATGTGTTTTCTCATATCAAATTATATGGATCAAATTAGCAATATCAGAGTTCACATCAGTCGCTGGTGAGAGCATTTTTACACAACACAAGACATTAGCTGCAAGCCAGTTACTGCTACACAAAAATACTGCTACTGTACCAAAATGTGGCAATTTGTCATTCTAACTCAGGTTAGAAATATAGATGTAATTTTATATTGTGATGTTAGAGGAGTATGAACTGCTACCTCACCTGCAGGTCTGTAATCACAGATTTGAAGGTGATAAGCATTCTTCCACTCTATGGTGAGAAAGTAAATTTGTTGCACTTTAATTTAGAGCACATTAAACTGCAGGATCTCTTCTGGCTCACAGCTCTCCAGGTTGTGACTCAGCTTTTCCTTACATGTGGAAAAGTTTCACTGTGAATATCTGTTTGTACCTATGAAATCAAAGGGCATGCTCATTCTTATTAACTTGCTTTCCACAGTCATCACAGAGTCATAGAATCATTTAGGCTGGAAAAAACCTCCAAGATCAAGTCCAGCCTTTGATCACCACCTTATCAGCTAGACCATGGCACTTGATGACACGTCCAGCCATTTCTGGAACACCGCTAGGGACAGTGACTCCACCACCTCCCTGGGCAGTCCATTCTAATGCTTGATGACCCTCTCCATAAAAAAATTCTTCCTGATGTTGAACCTGAACCTATCCTGGTGCAGCTGGAGACCCTGTCCTCTCATCCTGTTGCTGGTTGCCTGGGAGAAGAGCCCACCCCTCACCTCCCTACATCCTCCTTTCAGGTAGCTGTAGTGAGTGATAAGGCCCAGCCCAAGCCTCCTCTTCTCCAGGCTGAACAACCCCAGCTCCCTCAGCCACTCTTCATGAATTACTCTCTAAACCCTGTGCCAGCTTCTTTGCCCTTCTGTGGACACACATAATGTTTTTCTTGTAGTGGTGATCCAATGCACCAGAGAAAGAAGTGGAGGAGAAGCTTTTCCAGCCTTTTAGTGTTTCTGAGTGGTGCCATACAACTCCTCTGCCGTACAGCAGTGGCCATCACCCCATTGTAGGTTCAGCATCCTTGTTTCACAGTGCATTCTCCCCTCCATTCTCCATTTGTCTACTGAATTGTTTTTCAGACTGCAGCCTGAGCATCCCTGACAATATAAGTTTTCTTCCTTACAACAAGCCCAGGAACTTGAAGAGATGGCCTAAAACTTCCACTTCTTTCTTCTACCTTGTAAAGCCTTCCTGACAATGGATATAGTCCGAAATTTGTTGAGCTGACTGACTTAGACTTGCACCATGGCACCATTTTCATAATTACTTCTCTGAAATACTTCAAATGTATATACAACAACACACTTTAAAATAAATGTACTTTGGTATTTTCCTCCTGCTCATGGGATGTTTACAATTTCAAGTCTGGTATACCTTGTATTGAACTCAAAGTAGTACAACAGAATTTGCTTTTTACTGCACTATTGATTCAAAAGACACAAAAACTAGCAGCATGATGGCCTTTGTTATAGTATGTACAGAACTTTTGTTGTCATGATGTCTTTAATTCTAATTAAATTCCTTCTCACTGTTTGAAGTTCTTTCTTTATGCTAAAAATCAAATGTGTCCATTATAATTGCATTATTTATTAAAATACAGAATCCATTCTGTTAATTGATATTGAAGGAAATTGATGACTTGTCAGTAAATATTTGGAAAACGCTTAACTGTGCATATACTTGAACACATTTAAAAATCAAAAGTACAACCACCCCATCTTCTGATCAATTTGTGGTATGACAAGTCAGAAAACTACGAAACGCGCTTGATATTGGCTACTTTCATATTTAATTCAGAATGGTTGCACATGTAACAGCCTCAATATGTGCTCAATCTTCATAAAAGCACTAAGTGTATGATGAAAGACCAGGAACTACTGGAGAGGGTCCAGTGGTGGGCCACACAAATGATTAGTGGGCTGGAACATCTCTCTTACAAGGAGGGACTGCTGGAACTGAGCCTATTCAGTCTAGAGAAGACTGAGAGGGAATCTCATCAATGCATATAAATATCTCAAAGGTGGGTGCCAAGAGGGTGGTGCCAGGCTCTTTTCAGTGGTGCCCAGCAACAGGATGAGGAGCAATGGCCATAAACTAGAACACAAGAAGTTGCACCTCAACAACAAATAGAACTTCTTTACATTGAGGGTGGCAGAGCACTGGCACAGGCTGCCCAGGGACGTCATGGAGTCTTCCTCTGGAGACATTTCAAAATCCACCTGGACACGTTCCTGTGTCACCTGCTCCAGGTGACTCTGCCTTAGCAGGTGCTTGGACAAGATGATCTTGAGATTATCACAGGGGAGAGTCACATTAGATTACCAGAAAAATCTTTTTCACTGTTAAGGTGGTCAGGCATTGGAATAGGTTGCCCAGGGAGTTGGTGGAGTCACCATGCCTGAAGTGTTCAAGAGGTGTCTGGATCTGGTACTGGGTGATGTGGTTTCGTGGTTACACTGGTAGTGCTGGGTGATGGTTGGACTTGATACTCGTAAAAATCTCTTCCAACCTCGATGATTCTGTGATTCCCTAATTCTGTCTCCAGAGGTCCCTGCCAACGCCACCGATTCTGTGATTGTTTAAGTGGGTGGGCACAACACCGCAGCTCCTTTCGGCTGCTCACCACACAAAGAATTTCAAGTGCGAATACACAACACTTTGATCTGGCAAACTTTCAGGTCGAAAGGCTTTTCCCTAAGACAACACCTCCCTTCCGGATTTGTCAGAGCAAAGACTACGCCCACACGGCCCACTGCCCGCCCGCCCCCCGGCCCGCGGAAGCACCAGAGCCTGCTGGGGAAGCGGAAGGGCCGCCCCGCCCGGCCCGGCTCCGCCCCGCTCGCGCGGCCCCNCCGCCGGAGCCGCCGGAGCCGCCGGAGCCGCCGCGCCCTCCCGGCCCGGGGACGCCGCCGCCCCGCCATGTCCGAGGCGGGCCAGGAGCTCGTCCACCTGGTGTGGGGCAAGAAGGCCGGGCCCCGCGGGCTGGCCGACACCATCTTCTGCCGCTGGGCGCAAGGTACCTGCGTGCGCCGTGCCCCGGCCCCGCCCGGCCCTTCCCGCATCGCTGCCCGCCCGCAGCCCTGGCCCGCCCGCCGGGGCACACCCGCAGCTCCCCCCGCCGCCCCCTGCGCTGTGGGACCGTGTGCCTGAGGGGCGCCGTGCCCTGGGCACTGCTCGTGTACCAGTGTCAGCTGCACCTCGGCGCTGGCCCACGCGGGAAAATGATGCGGCAGCTTCCCTTGTTAGATAATTATTTCAGTTCTTTGCAGCACGGTCGTCTTTGGCCACAAATCCCTACAGGAATTTAAAATTGTGTAAACAAGGATCTGAATTTATTAAATATAACAACAGCGTCTCATGTCGTGGTTTTGCATAGCTTGCGGGAACGAACATAAGTTGTGCTTTGTTTTTGGTTTTTTTGCGAAGACTATGCGAGTCACAAATAGACTTGGCAAAAGCCGGGACAGGCTTGGGACAGAAACCCACAAATTTGGTTTTTAAGCTGGTTATTTGGCCGTGGAAGCAGGTGCGTGCCAGTGTTAGGATATGTCAAGACATAAAGCAGCAGTAGCGCTGGAACCTGCGGTATTTGTAAAGAGTTTTTTCTGTATTTAAATTACACAGCCTATGCATGGTTTCTTCTTGATGGAGACTTGCTGGTGGTCCTTAAAAGTGCAGTGCAAAAATTATGTGCAAGGAATCAGTCTGTGTACCTGTCCTGGCTGAAAAAAGGGAATAATAGCCTTCTCTATAATTTTTGCAGGCTTTGAAGAATTCTAATAATGATTATGATGTTCATGATAAAACTACTGATTCCTGGAGAAAATTCATAAGTGATAGTGGAATTGATTTTAAAAAAATGTGCATCCAGGTCTCAGGGTAAAGTTGCTTGAAACAGAAGTTTCTTGGTGTTCTCTGTCCCTTGCCTTTTTTTTTAAACAAGGGTGTTGTCATCTACATAGTTTCAGTAGATTTGGGAGCTGCATAGCTGCTCCGCATTACTGGACACAGTGCGTTTCCAGACTTACATCTTTTTCCCTAGGTTTATCTGACTTCAGCTAATTCAGTGATAAATATTTAGGGAAAAAAGCCAAATTCTTTCTAAGATCTAGAGTTTAAGCAGGCACAGTAAAGCCATTGCTTTTCCTAACAAAATTGATTATTGAAATATAATTACCTTCTGAAATATCTCTTTACATTTTGGGAATGTTGCTGTTTCAGTACAAGGTGAATGCAAAGTCAGAAAAGAAGAATTGGTGTTAAAAAGCTTAATTATTTATTTAACTGGTAATGTTGGGTTGCCACAATGAAAGTTTTAAAGATAATTTGTATGAGAAATGTTAGCAGTTTCAAAATTTATTGAAATGTGTGCTATAATGCGCTGTACTTGTGATAGAGTGAAGGATTAATGGAAAAGGTCTCTGGAGTTCTTGGTGACTTCTGCAGGGGAGCTGCTATTTCTAATCTGTCTAGTAAAGTCCTGTGACTACAATGTGTAGTGTATCTGTTCCTTTCTCTATATCCTTCTCACTATAATCAATTTTGTGTAGCAAAACCCCATGACATTATGTTAGTCTGTTTGAAGGTCTTGTGCTGAGAATCAAAACAGTCAGTTCCAGTCACTTACCTTGTGTCGCTGCATAATACTTTCACCCAGCTTTCAGTTTCTATTTTGTTGAAAAAGTTCTGCAGCATTTACTTGCTGCAAAGGAGCGCTGTCAACACTGACTCATCAAGATTTAAAAGAAAAAAAAAAACCAAACCAATATATCAAGCTTGATTATTTCCAAAGACTTGAAAGTTTAAAAGATAGCCCCTGTTCCACATAAAATGTGCACAATGCATCAAACTAGTTTGGTGTTGGGGTTTTTTTTGTGTTTGTTTTTATTTCTTTTGATTATAGTGCCAGTGCTGGCATTTTTTTCAGGTACTTGCTCAACATTGTCTGATCCTTTCTCAACTCAAACCCTTTGGAAGCTGAGAACTATGATTTTCATTTGGAAAGAAAATTAGGCAGTAGGGAGGGCGTTGAGGAAAACTCATACCTGTCAGTTTCCCAGTAAAGACAGCAGCATTCCAGGAATCCTGTTTCGCACCAAGTTTGTTGACCATCATACTCATTTGAAGATGGGCTGATCTGCGAGCAGTTCAGAGAACTGACCCAGCTCATGTGGTTGTGCTGTTGGAAGTTAGTGACAGTAATTCCTTCCGTTTGCTGCATTGGCAACTTTAAATATATTGGTTTTATTCCTGACTTAACAAAGGAGCCACAAAAGCGTGGCTGCAAAATTGTTGTGAGGGTTTTTGTGTGGAGTTCTTTACAGAATTTTTTTCTTTATGAATGGAGCAGAATTTGCAGTTTGAACCTTGTGGATTGCATTTACCAGAATCTTCAAAGTAGACACGGGAATGTAGTGCAAAGCTTCAGTCTGCTCTTCGGTGTTTCCTGGCATAGATATGAGGACTTGGGAAGGAGCTGAGAAGATGACTGAACCCAAAAGGAACATACCTGTGTTAGGAGTAAATTTCTCCATTGATCCAAGGGACAAATTTCATGCATAAAACTGCTCTTCAGATCACTCCCAAGGCATGAGGCATCATGTCTATCCAATACAAATGTCTGGCAGATTTGCGCACCTTTCAGAATTACCTAAGCTGTGTTCTCACTGGTCTTTGGAAAGAAAGATATGGAATGGTCTTCTCAAACAAGTATTTAACTGCAAAAGCGTAGTGGGAAGTACAGTTTATGTGTATATGGATAACATACAATGTAAAAAGGTCCATTTTATCTGGATTCTCTTCCAGCTTCCAGTTGCCCAGTTTAGTGGTAGCCTACCAGGTAGTTTGTACACATTCCTTGTACCTTTGCAGGACTTCCTGTCTCTTACTCCACAACCCATTCAGTGGAGTTTTGTTGCGGTATTGCTGTAGTAAATGCTCCTTCCTTTATGTGGGCAGGAGAATGTTGTTTGTTTGTTGGGGGTTTTTTCTCCCCACAGAAAATTTTGTAAGTTTCATTTTACTGTAAAGATATGCTTGGAAAACCCAAAGCCACAAGCAAAATGTGTATCCTTCTATTCCCAGTGCTATAGAAAGGATGAAACACTAAGATGTGTTGTTAAACCTCATGCTTGGGTAATAACGTTTTATTGTAGTGTGTCTGTCAGGCAGTTCTTGTATCCCAAAAGAGAAAAAGGAATGCACTTCCATGGCTGAGGTCACTTGGCCTGTTCAGCCTGGAGAAGAGGAGACTGAGGGGAGACTTCACTGCGGTCTTCAACATCCTCATGAGGGGAAATGGAGGGGCAGGTACTGATCTCTTCACTGTTGTGACCAGTGACAGGACTCGAGAAAACAGCATGAAGCTGAGTCAGGGGAGGCTTAGGTTGGGTATCAGAAAAAGGTTTGACAAACCAGAGGGTGGTTGAATGCTGGAACAGACTCGCTCGGGAAGTGGTCACAGCACCAAGCCTGATGGAGTTCAAGGAGCATTGTGACAATGCCCTCAAGCACATGGTATGATTCTTGGGGTACCCTGTGTAGGGCCAGGAGTTGGACTCGATGATCCTTGTGGGTCCCTTCCAACTCAGCATATTCTGTGATTCTAGGACAAAAAGTGAATAGTGCAGCATCTTTGTAGCTAGATTGGATCAGCAAGGGTTTTTCTAATTTGGTTGGAGTTGCATGCTCTTCGCTAATTCCCTTGTCTCTTCAGTTAAAATTGGTTCTTGTACAGAGTGAAAATACTGAAGAGACACAGCATCTTTTGTGAAATGGCAGTTACGTCTATGGTGTCTTGGATATTTTTCAGAAACAGGCTAGTAGTAAAAAGATGCAGGAAAGTGGTGGAGTAGTCATAATAGAAAAATGAATGGGTTTTATAGTGCTTTGGAACATGATGTGGCAGATGAAGGACAAGAGTGGGTAACTAAGTCATACACTAATTTTGGCAAAATGTACATAGAAGAGGTAAGAATTAGGTGTGAGAAAGAAACATGGGCCTTCATAATGCCAAATGGGAAAATAAGGAGAAAAAACTTTGTGTTGTGTGATTATAGTGGACAAAGGATATAAAGACAGATTTCTGAATGTCATTACTCAAAATATTGGGCAATGCACTGACTACCAACAGGAATCTAGATCCACTCCATCTCCCTGCCACGCTGCCCCAAAAGGTTAAAGCAGCAAAGCAGTAGTGATATTGAAAAAATTGGGTCAATGGAGCGTTTAATAGGGTTATAAATGTCATGGAAGATATAAGGTAATGACACTACTTTATGTTTCTTGTAGGGAAATGATGCTAATTATACTCGTGGATAAAAGGCAGACAGATTAATTTAAAAAAATATTATCTTGGCTTCATTACATCTTTTTTCTTCTTGAAATTTTATCTTGAGTGAAAAGAGATGTATGATAGATATGAATGGTTAAGAGAGAGAGTAAGTAGAAGTTACTCTTGATAAGAGATGCTCATCATGGTAGCATAAAGGGTGGCCAGGCCGTTCTTACGAATCATAACGAAGAATGTGGGGTTGATGAGTGTTTAGATTGCTCAAATTGTGACTGTTGTGGAGGGTTAAAAAGGTAAGTTGGTGTGGTTGCAGGCTGAGGTAGACTTGAATCCAGCTGGAGTTCAGAATGCTGATTTCTGAAATTTTACCTGAGCTGACTTTCAGTTCTGTAGAACTTTTTAAAAAGAGTAAGACCATACTGCCTGAAGCCCATTTTTTTGCTTAACAGCTTTTAGAATCTTAATATTTACTAAGCATTAAGCAGCATTTAAGTAATAAGAAGTGTTTACTTGTTTCTCAAGTATTATATATGTGTTTTGCCTGTAGTTGTATTCTGTGAAATTCTGCGTGATACTGAATTTACACTGTCTGTCTCAAATTTGTATTCATTCTGGTGGATCACTCAGTGTTCTTTGTTTTTAGGAAGCAGTTTTGAAAAACAGGGCAGGGTTAAGCTGAGACAGTTCATGCCTTCTATAAGAAGCCTGAAGAATGTGAAACAAATTCAAGATTTCTGAAGTGTTGTTTAGTGGTACCACACCCAAGTATGTTGTTTTTCTGCAGAAACAAACCATTAAAACAACTAAAAAAGCTCTCTAGTTGCAGTGTGCTTAGATGGCATGCAGTAACACTTCAAAGCAGAGGAGGACTTATATTTTAATATTCTAAGCCTGCACAAACCAATTCAGAAAGTTTAAAGGACTGAGGATATTTCTTAGTAGAGCATGTTAACAAGGAAGTGAAATGACATTACTGCAAACTTTGGTTAGTATGAATTAATGGAGCTTCATTGCTACATCAGGTGATGCCAGATGTAAGTATGTAGGCTTGATATAGGCACCAAGGTTTTGGATATAACATACATCTTTGTAAGGCACATTTGCACATGTGATTCAAAATAAACTTGGAGTCTTCAGTCAGATACAGTGGAGACCCCATGGCTACACTGATCCTTTTTAAAACAAAAAATTTCACATTATTGCAGAACAGCTACCATTCTGTGATGAAATACAGCCTACAAAACATGCAGTAGTCTTATCTCTTGCTGCTTGGGATGACTTACTTGCCATGCTGTAGTGTGGGGGGATGCATTTCCTCAGTTCAGACTCACATCCAGGGCTTAGAGGTGCTTTTGGTATGGCAGCACGTAATCATATAGAATTGGGAAAAGGAGAAATTGTGGGAAAGTAGCTTTGAACTTTCTTTCTGCTGAGACTGACAGTGTCAGTCTGTGATAAGATGCATGTGTATCCCCTTTCTGCCTGCCCCCACTTGGTTGTGTTTGCTGTTTAGTTGCTGACTACAGTTGCATGGTTTCTAGATTACAGTGAACTAGAATGACTTCGGCACAGTCTTATCATTACTTAAAAGGATAACATACACCACCACTCGCTGTAAGTTGCCATGTGTCATCTTCATCAAGGTAATTGCATGTGCATTTATCCATGAGAAATGAAAGCTATGAATCACCTTATCTTAAAGACAAGTTTAAGGGCAAGGTGGTAATGAAACAATTTTGCAGTAATTGCTCCAGTATTTGCCTTATTATGTACTGTAAGATAATTCTGCAATACAAATACATTAAAGCTGGAGGGGGAAAATAGGTGATGTTGCATCTCAGTAAATGTAGTGTATCTTCTGTGAAAGAACACCATTAAGAGGCTCGATTCAGTGGTTACAAGTGAATATTTAGGCTACTCAGCATATTTCAGTCTTAATAGGATGCACTGGTTGGTCAAAAATGAGATCAGTGGGAGGCATACTGTGCCCTTCATCAGGAATGGAAGTGTATTATACATGTTCAGTGAAGGTTCCAAGATGTGTTTTTTTTACATGAGACAAAATAGTAACACAGATTTTAATTTATTAATAAGAAACTGTCCTACAATAAAAAACATGGTTCAGGTAGAAACTCTTTTGTTTAAAACCCTTGCTGCTGGACCTTTGTGGTCATGATTTAATTGCAGATATAAATAATTAATTTCTGTCCTTTCATCTGTACTCATGACTTCTTCAGACAGTTTAACCATGTGCAGTTGCATTTTCAAGGAAACAAAAACCTGATTTTTAAAGGTGAATAAGTCAGATGTCATTTCTTTTAGGGAAGGAGTATACCTAAACATGCTTATTTACATATTTCACTAAATAAAATCCTTTTTCATTTGCCAGGATTTGTCTTTAGCGACTCTGAATCAACTGCATTAGAACAATTTGAAGGTGGCCCTTGTGCAGTGATAGCGCCTGTGCAGGTAAGACGCATTTATTACAGGAATGGTTTAAAATTAGTTAGCCCAAAATTTGTTCTTTATATGTTTGGACCTAAAATAAGTACGAAAAAATTGCAGATCAGTTGTATTTTGATTTCATAATTAAAGTGTGGAGGAGGCAAAATCTCTGTAAAAAGGCAGAGATGGGCATGGGCTGATTTTGAACTATAATTTTGCAGAAGGGCATTTGTTTGAGGAAATGCAGCAGGCTGATCCAAGCAGAAGTAACTTCAAAATCAAGAATGCATTATAAAGGGGAGGAGGAAAAGATCAGATACAAATTTAATCCTAATCCTTTCACATCTCTTGAATTCCCTGCTCTTAAGGGTAATACCCGTGTCACCGTGTCTGCTTTTTTTTTGTAGCTCTGTATTAGAAATATTTGAAGTAGTTGATTTTCAAATCTAACAAGTTTTGCTGTGTACTGAAGAAAGGGAGACATTATACTTTTCAAGTCCTAATTAGCAGAATAATTGCAATATGTCAGGTGAATATATTTTATTCTGGATAACGTGCTTAGGATTTCACTTGTGCTGCAGATATGCTCAACCAGCTGTGGTTGTGATTTTTTTGTTCTCTTACTTGATTGTACCTTACAGGCTGTGCATGCTCTTTGCAATGCTGTTTCAGGGCAGGTCTGACTGCTGGGTGGATGTAGGACCTGTAGGCTGGATCTGTTCTGCTGGAGCAGTTTAACTGCAGCTGCTCTTCATTCTCGTAGGAGCACCTTGTAGAGATAGGCAGGCTTTGAGTCATGGACGAGATTACTTTCTCTGGTAACCTGCTGTTGACTCCTCCTAAACACAGATCAAATTCTGCAGGTATGTCTCAATCTGATTGGAGGCATTGTGCACTGATGTGGGACATACTTAAGTCATGTAGAGAGTGAATCTGGTCATGAATTGGAAGGTAACTGGGTCAGACAACTGATACTGTGGAGTTGTTTGCATCTCTGGTGTGTATAATGTCATAAAACCTCTGGCACTCTAAACTGTCCCACCAAAAGACTTGTACCACAGGAAGAAGCACCTTTTATTTAAGTGGCAAACAATCAATAAAAAACTACTTTATTATGAATTGCACCCCATAGCATGGTTCTCTCTAGTTCTCTGGTCTTAAAATCAGATGCAGAGTGTCTGGTCGTTGATGTTAGAACTACAAGTCTTTTATTTGGGGAATTGGAGAGAGTAAAGAATAGGACCAGCCAGCTCTTTAAAGGCAGGGCCAAGTCTTTCACATATAAAAATATTCTTGAAGACAAATGTTTTTTTAGATGATATATAGTTAAGCTTCCTTGAAATTAAGTAATTAAAGCATATTTAAAAGTGAGTTGAGTTCCAGCTAGGGAAGGAGGAAGGGACCAAACAATTTTTGCAGTGCCTACTGCTGCTGTGAATTACTAGAAGGGTGTGCAAAAAATCTGTAATGGGAGAACAGGGTGAGCGTGTCAGGAAAGCAGTGAAAGTTGAACCAGCTGTTTTTAAGGTGTTTCAAATACCTGAAATGGCATCTTACAGAGTAATTAGAAAACCAAGACTGTTTCACAAAGTTTCTTCTTTCATTGTTCCTTCTCTGTAAAAATGTGGAGCATTTTTTTTTTTAATTGCAGCATTAGCATTGATGATAAAACAAAACAGGGACATGGAGATGCATGGATCTCTTTAACTTGACCTGGAGGTTATTATTTGCAATGGTTAAAAGAGGTGGGCTTGTTAACCACTAAAGGGATTTGTCTTGGTGACTAGAGATGTCTTGTACTACTGATCAGTTATACTGAAGAGTATTTGTGCCTCCATTACTCCAGTCTTGTGAGTCTGGAGCTGTATATGCCAATATGCACCATGTGTATTTGAAATGTTCTTGAGGTTCAAACTCAATAGTGTTGAATGTATTTACGACATGAAAGTCGTAATGAAAGTTACGAGGCCACCTTTATAGCTGGTTTGATGGGGAAAAGTCAGTAAACAGGGCAGGCTCAGACTCTTGTACTGAATGATAAGCAGCTTGAAACTCTTCTAATAACATGCAAAAATGCTTTGGTGTAGAACTTGTGACATAATGTGAAAATTGGTGTTGTCTTGTATTTTAATAATATTTCATTCTTTGATAACAAAGGCATTCCTTTTGAAGAGGCTTTTTACCAGTGAAAAGTCTACTTGGAGAGACTGTCCAGGTACTGAGACCTGTTTTTTTCCCCTCATTATTTTTGCATTTTATTTTTTTGTAAAGCATATCTTAGTTCAAAGGATTTAAAATATTTCACACTTTCTTTTTGTGTATGTGCTTCCATACCATATGTACGCTACATGCTTCAGAACTCCTGTTTGTGAGCTCTGTGCTTGTTCTTAATGCTTCTGTGTTTTATAAATATTTAATTGAAATCCGTTATTAAGAAAGGGAGTGGGTAGAAATCCTATAAAACCACATTTTTCGAAAGACAGCTTTATAATCTTTGGTCCAGTGTAGTCAAAGAGCAATTAACATTGGTAATTAATGAGATAAAAGTAATAATTATTTGGATAGCATGAATGTATACAAAAGATACTAGTAGCTTATGACAGTGGTTCTCAGCAATCAAACTCATGTGGGTTTCTGATCTTTCAGAAGAGGAGCAGAAGAACCTTCTCTGTCATACATTATGTGATATTTTGGAAATGGCTTGCTCTGATAATTCTGAGTCATACTGTCTGGCAACATGGATAAGAGGAAAAACAACCGAAGAAACTGCTAGTATTTCTGAAAGTCCTGCAGAATCTAGTCATCGAGAGGAACAACCTTGTAAGACGTATTTCTATGCTAAATTACCCATCATTTAGTGAAGCATTACATAGTTTTTGAGGGACCACTGCTTTTTTCTTAGTTCACAGACGGGGTTTTTGCCTTAGTGATTCCATTAGCAAAAGAAAGATTTTTGTGGTTGAAATTAGGAGTATTGATTCTTTTTGTTGNATATGTGTTTCTTTAGAATTTCAGCAATTTCCATAATCTTCAATTTTATTTTGTGATTTATTGGGACCTGATATATCTTTAATTTTGAAAAATCTACATGCTTCTTAACTCTGGAAGAATACTTTAACTTGTCACTTGTTGCTTTAGAAGAGTTTTTGTGTGAAATTCTCCAATGCTTTATTTGTTCTAAAATATTCTGGGTCCCCTCTTATGGAGAAGTAGCCTTTTTCCAATTGTCTGTGCAGTACCAATCAGTTTAAATCACCTTCTAGTAAATTAACATAATTTTTTTGTAGGTTAGAATTTTTCAGTTACCTGTTTTTTGCAAACGTCTTGATTCCTTCATTAGTTACTGACATCAAGGATTCAGGGAACATCGTCTGTTGCACTAAGATGAGCCATCCAGTTGTATCTAACTACTGCAGAGCCAGTGACATGGAAAGTTTATCTGTACACATATAATCAGAGAGTTGTATTTATTAATCTTTTCAGAGGAGAGATCTAATGTGTTAAAAGATGAGCTTCTTTTTCTTATCGTTTTTGTTTGCAATGGGTCCCTTAAGAAGTATGAAAAACTCTTGACATGAGAATATGTTGCTTATAGAGGTGCCATCTTTTGATGGAAGGAGTATGTTATTCATCAGTTTGTGGCATAACTGCAAAATAAGAATTGTATAAGTAGATTTTTTATGTGCACATCTAGTTAGAGAAATTTGTAGTGCTGGAGCTCTTTGTTACAAGTCATCTTGATGTGCTTCTAGCAAGTGCTTCGTGTGCTTTAGAAGACTCAAACAATAATTAAAATTTTATTTAATGGGAAAAATGGAAGGCCAGTGCATAAGAGTTCCAAGGTGGGCATTTTTTTAAGTAAGAAAAAATGTTAAATAGAAAGTTGCATCTGCAACTTTGCTGTAAAAAAAAAATCTTCCTTTGCAAGATAAGGCAGCTGTAACTCCAAAATTCCTGATTTCTGTGCATTTTTTAGTTGTCTCTGAAGCTCTTGCTAATTATATGAAGTTTGCTTTGAAGAGAAAGTGAAGCAGAGACTATTTATCTACAGGATCTTACTGTCCTGTTTTTTAATGTATTGCCTTATTCCAAAGGACTTCTAACCGTAGAAAACGTTCAACAGTCTTTTTAAACGCACACTCAGTTAATAATTATTCTCAACACTGACACTTATGAACTAATCCATTCTATTACGTAAATGCATTTTTCGTGTTTCTGTATAAGTCTTCAGGTTCTACCTGACTTGTCCTTAATAACATGAAATATGCTCAAAGAAGACCAGGATGTATTTACTATGTACAGTCTGCTTGTCCCATGGGCAGTGTTAATCTCTTTCATCATTTCTATTCTACATTCCCTGCTAGACACTGAATGCATCTCTTGTATGTACAGTATTTTGCCTTCCATGTATATTGCAGTACACTTACCAATTTAAGATATGTTAGTTAGGTTTGGGCTTTTTTCCCTTCCTCTGTCTGCTGTTTAACTGTAAACCATCTTCTTAACCTGGTTAGGGGTGGGACAGAGATGTTGAGGAGAAGGTATTGTGAGTAATGCAGAGTTGTGTAACTGCTAGTGCGAAGGAATAAATTTATTTCTTGCTTGGCTGCTGTACTCAATAAAAATAGAAACTGGCATTGTCATAGTTGATAGGACTTAAGAAATGAGTTGGGTGAGCAGGGAGTATTACAGATACAGTTCCATATGGCAGGCTATTTGGGAATTGAATATGGGGATATGCTTATAATAAAGCCATGAAATATGGTTAGACACAGCACGATAGAGTATAATTTTAAAGAGTTTCTATACAATTGTATTTCTCATACATCTCATGTTCCCTTGCTGTTTGTTCTTTTTCGTTCCACTAAGCACTGTCTTTATTTAGCATTGTTTGGGTTATGTATAGCTCTACTTCTCTTTAGAATTTCTACTTCTTTCCCTTTATTTCAAATAGTAATTCTCTTAGCATTTCACTCTGTTCTTTAGTAACAGAATGAAACTGCCTATCATCCTGCTGTGTGAACAAAAGGTGGATTCGAGCACACTTACTAATGCAATAGCATTTTTCATCTGCTTTTGTGCTGTATAGCAGTCAGTTGTTGGCCATGTGTTGGCTTTAGTAGTGCAAGTTCCCAGGTTCAAAGATTGCTTTATATGAGTTAGTCCCTCTAACTTTCTGCTTACAAAAACGTGTTCTTCAAGCAAGGTTAGTTTCTACAGCATTTTCTGCAATTTAGATTCATTGTTTCATATTTTATAAAAATGCCTTAAAAATACATTCTTTTAAGTCCAGTTTTGCTCTTGGTAGTCTAAGCAATTCCTTGTAGTTATTCAAGTGACAATAACTAAAACTCTTAAGACTGCTACTGCTGTATTTCTGAAGTAGAAAATGAAAATATTCTGTTGCTTGAGAAAATATTCTGTTGCTTGAGTTGTATTTGCATATAGGGCAAATCAAGTGCATCTTTCAAAATTCAATCAGAATGGGCATAAAATGGCTTTTCTGGAATTCTTGTGGGAAGAATTGATCAGCAGTATTAGCCCTAATGGCTTCAGATCTTAACTGAATTGTATGCAGTCACATTCAGTAGCTAGGTGATCAGGCATTGTTTAAATATTCAGCATCAAGTGTCATCTATCAAAAAGAAGATCTATCTGTTTTGTGTATTGTTCTACTAGCAGAAAGAGAAAGAAAAGAAAAAAGATAGGTATAAAGCCTGTGTTGAACTTGGGAAGACACTAATGCTGTATTTTTTTATGTCCTGGATGCAACACTAATTTGAAAGGCTGTTTATCCATTATTAAAAGAAAACAATGAGAACTTATTAAAAACAGAATGTGTAACACTGTGTAGAATTATTCTACTTATTTGTTTGTAATAAATAAGCATTAAAGGGGAAAAAACCGACTCAATTTCAGTAACAGAAGTGTATATTCAAAGAAAAAATACAGCTTACCTACACTGATAAAATGATCCAAATAATCATGCTTGCTTTTCTAGGAAATAGTACTTCTTGTTTACCTGCAAAATTATATCTATAGTATGCATATGCTTGGTGACTTTGTGACGGCCACATTTTGTACAAAATCAACAGCTCAGTATATGACAAATATTTCCAAGACTACACACTCCAGTGGCTTTGTGCTTTTAATAAGTTCATTAGTCCAAATAGAAATGTTCTCACTAATTTGTATGGTGGAATCTTAATGTTGCAGTAAATTAGTTTATACTAATCAATTAATTTTAAATGTCAAGGGAGGATTAAAAATATAATTAGAGCTTGAAAGTATACTGGCTTGCTGTGTGTATCTTGTGTCATTTTTTTGCCATGTGTAGTGCTGAAAAGTGTCTCTTGTGTATAGCTGCCTTGGCTGTCGAAGAGCTTGGCTTTGAGCGATTTCATGCATTAATTCAGTAAGTAATATGTTGGAACATTTAAAATACAATATTTTGAAGTTACACTAATATTCACAGGCCTGAAAGGGGTATGCTGAGTAACTTTTTGTGTGTTACTCATCAGGTTAAACTTGGATTTCAGTTTTTCATTTGGAGCTTTTTGTGGTTTTTCTTTGCATTTTAACCATTAAAATGGAATATTATTTTGAGCATAAGTATTAGGCTTTAAAATAAAACTGCAGCAATGTAATGTGATAAATTGGACACATGGTTTGTGCATTTCAAGTATATGAACACAACTAATCAAGATTTTTATTTAAATTAAATATGTTAATCCTCAGTATTTATAAAATGTCACCTAGTATTTTTCCTGATTTGGGATATCTAAGATAAGCATTTATTAAAATGTTTCATATACAAGACTGATTTTTGTTTCATACTTTAAACACTGTTCTTTTCTTGGGGTGTAAACACAGAGCTCACAGTTCTAGTGAGTTTCTAATTAAAGGTAACAGCCTTTTGTTTTCACAATGAACAGTTGGGTAAATATTATACAAGTCATTCCCCAAAGAAGAAATAAAGAGCAGCAGAATTCCAAAAAACTCCTGAGATGGAAAATGTTGCTAATTAGAACTGAAATACCCACAGCTTATTTTATCAGTAGTAATTATAGTTTATTTTTTAAACCCATTGTCATATAAGGAAATAAGGAAGAGGAGAATATAAAATTTTTATATTCCTTATCTGATCAAAACTGTAATTTCCTGCCCTTCCCCCTCTCCTCCTGCTCACCCCCTCACTCTTTGTACTTGTGGTACCCACTTAATTTTTTTCTGTCATTCTCACTGAAAATGAATACTCTGGCATTTGCCTTTTAGACATCAGATGGATTTCAGAACTGGCTTTGCCTTGCATACCTTGTATGCCATGTGTACTCTACTGATGAAGAAAGGATGTTTAGAAATCAAGTTATTAGCCAGAGTAAACCCATCTATGGATGTATTTTTGTAGATGTTTGTTTCTTTTTTAAACAAAGCTTACTAAAAGTGTGCAAGAAATCAGAAAGAAAATAATGTACCTGTTTGTGTAAGATAAGCAGTGACTATGCTCTAGTTTGAATTACTCAGTAAAAACAAATGCATGTGTTCTGAAATGTAGTATTTAGCTCTAACTGTCCCAAGAAACTGAAAGTGTATTGCTTCACTGGAATATTGATGAATTTCTTCCTTTTATTGGTTTTTATTTCAGTTTTTTTTCTTTTTAAACGTGTGATCACATGGTGTTACCTTATCATCCAGACAGTCACCATATTATGCAACCAGATAGTGTCCCAAATGTTAATGTACCACTGTTCAATGTTTTGAACAATTTGCTTTTTCCAGAGCAAGAGTCTAACAAAGTCAAATTCATATGGGAAATACAATAATTTCTTCAAAAGCCTGGACGATAGTCTTACCTGGTTAAGTAGAAGGTTTTTTCTACATTGTTTATGGGCCGAACGTCTTTCAGAACACTGTATAATGCAAGTGTTATTTTGGTGACATACAGTCTATTTGCAATTTCAGTAACAGTGTTTTATAGAATTATGGTAGTGGTGCAAGCCACTCACCTCTTTCAGACTTGTATGTAACTTTATGGTTAGTGTTTGCATCTCAAAATTGTTAATTTTTTCATTTTGCTCCGGAATTATTTATCATCTTCAGATGGGTAAATACTAAAGACTCTGTGGCAGTTCCAGTAACTCCAGAAGAACTGCTGTGTCATTCTGTATATAACACCAGATCTGTTCTACTTTTACTTTGACATTTTCATGTTAGGTGTTAGTATTTCATGGTTGTGCTTTGTGACACTATTCTAAAGCTTCATCTAAATACATACTTCTTTTCTGTTTGTTTGTTATCGTTTTTTGTCTTTAGCAAACGAGCATTCAAAAGCTTCCCTGAACTGAAGGATGCAGTTTGGGATCAATACTCAGCGTGGACAAACAGATTTGGAGTATTGCTCTTTCTGTATTCTGTAATACTGACAAAGGTTTGTGGTTTGCTTGATGTATTTGGTGGGTGGTTTTTATTTCTTCGTTAAGAGAAAGTTTGATCATGTAACCCTTCTTCTGTAAAAGGTGAACAATAAACTGATGAACTAAGTCAAGTCCAGATAAATGGATGAAATGGTGTCTTCATTTATGTTGCAGTACAGTTAAAGCCTAGAAATTTGAAAGGCTCAGGCCTTTGTTTTTTTGGGTTTTGGTTTGTCTTTCTCTCTTTCGATCTGGGAGACTTACACATTTTGAAAACATACTTCATTACAAGATGTTTGAAAACATACTCCTTTGAAGAGAAAACAGCCTGTTTAGTTATCAATTAATGTAGAAACATCAGCCTCCCAGTATTTTACTGCTGCATTCTGTTGGTGTATAAATGTAGCAATTAATTCCTTAAGATAGAAAAAATGTTTGTAATTTTTCTACAGGGTATTGAAAACATAAAAAATGAAATTGAAGATGCAACTGAGCCATTAATAGATCCTGTTTATGGTCATGGAAGGTAAGCTGCAAAATAGGTTTGCTAGCACTTAAAATAGGTATGTGGGCTAATTTTTTATCTTTCATGTAACTGATCATTCTTTTAAGGAATTACTGACATTAAAAGACAGATTCGATTATTAATTTAAAATAACTAAAAGCAGCACTGAAAAGCATGTTTTTTTCACTGCTAACTCCATTTATTGCATCAGTTCTGAGGAAATGCTTCTGTTCTTGCTGAATTTTCAGGAGAATAATTCTCAAATTTAGGGCTATATTCCGTATCAATTTTGTGTTTGAAAGAGTGGAGATGAGCATTAGTGTTGCTGAATTACAAATACACACTAGTTAATGGAAAACAGTTAAAATGTCTGCTTGGCTGTCTGGGTAATGCAATAATTTTTTCATTTGTTACAGATAACCACTTCTTTCAAAATAAATTGCATGTCCCTTTTAATTTCTTATGTCTTACATAATTTCTCTCTGTTGTATAGCCAAAGTTTGATTAATCTGCTGTTGACGGGACATGCCGTTTCTAACGTGTGGGATGGAGACAGAGAATGTTCAGGAATGAGTAAGTTGATTCTAGTTTATGCTTGTTCATAATTTTTACATACTTTTGAGATGCTGACCTGTAGATTTGGAATATGTTCCATTTCTGTTTTGATAGTCTCCTTATTTACTGCCCTTTGATTTAAGTAAACCTCAGAAGGAAATAAAACATACTTGCGCAAAATTGCTGATGTTAATATCAGTGAATACAGAATTGTCAGCTACCAGTTGAATGTAGGAGTTACCTGATGACCTGGATGATGGAAGGGAGTGCAGTCTCTGCAATTTGGGAAGTCTGAAGACAGGGCCATTATTCAGAGCAGCCATGTCAAGCTAGAGAAATGGACTGACAGTAACCTCCTGAGACGCACCCAAGTCCTACACCCAGGATGGAACAAACCCACGCAACAGCACAGGGCAGCACCAGCTGGCTGGGAAGCAGCTTTGTAGAAAAGGACCTGAGGTCCCTGTGGGCATTGAGATGCACTCAGGTGTGTCCTTTTGACAAAGAAGGGCAGCTGCGTCGTGGGCTGTGCAGGAGGGTAGCCAGCAGATGGAGAGAAATGGTGGTTCTTTCCCTCTATCTGGCACTTGTGGGACAACCTCTGGAGTGGTGTGTCCAGTTTTAGGCTCCCCAGTGCAGGAAAGACATTGACATAGTGGAGTGAGTTCAGTGCAGGCTCATGATTAGAGGGCTTTTGTGGTTTTTGCATTTCATTTTTCAAATAGAGATTATATGAAAACAGGAATATTTTGAATTGTGGAAACGTTCACATCTTCTCTTCCACTGCTATAAAGTCCATCTCAGGTTCATCAGCACATTTCTTACCATGATTTTCCATCATCTTAAGTCAGCACTGAAAATACTTACTTGAAATGAGGTTCAGGACAGATCCATGCAAGACCTGAATCAAAATGCTCTGGTTTGACAATGAACAAGTAGTATAATCTCCTTTGAGATATCTTAGACTTGCACTTGGTTATGATTCCATGCAGCCTATACTTTCAGACTTACAGAATGTCATTTGGATATTGTATCTGGCTTTCCTCTGTTCAACATTGTTGTCATTTATCCCCCCTATTTCTAATTGAAATTTGTTTCAATTAGCCTTCTGGGTTTTATCTGTATGTTCTCTTCAGGATTTTTAATTTTCCCTTTTTGATTATGATTTATCAGTCTGAATTTTTAGATTATGATGGATCAATCAATCTGCATTGTTCTTGCAGCTTTCCTTTACATAAGAATAAGTTGCTGTTCTGGATTTCAGTATATTGGTTTTGAATACTGTGAGTTCATTCCCTTGTTTGCCTTTCAGATTATCTTTCTGGTAGGCCTTATTTGTTAGTTATCCAAGTTGGAATTTTTTTCTTTTCTGAGAATGCTGAACTTGCTTTGGACGCAGTAACAGTCCACATTTAGGTTCTCAGTCAGTTCTGCCCTAAAAACCTAGAACCAGAACTCCCATAGAGTCTGTCTCTTTTTGTCAGGAGTGGAGGAGCAGAAAATGATCTTTAGTACTTAAATATTACGTGTCCTGTTAGTTTTTCTGACCAGTCAAGTAATTGGAGTTTACTGTGGGGTACCCTCCATTTTCTTGAAGCCCTTGGAAAATTACAGTCAGAACCTGCTTATTCACTGTCTTAAGTCCATAATCATATCTGTTACCAAGTGATTTGTTGTAGTCTATCAAAAAGGAAGATAAAGAGCAGCCGGTACTGTTCACAACTTCTTAGGCAAGACTGAATTTTGGATATACTGTCACATTTTCTTTATCTAAAGATCCTCTTTATCATCTTTTCTTCTTCGATCATTTCTCTTGCATTTTGTTTCTCTTTGTGTAAAACCTTCAGCTTCTTTTGTGTCAGTGCTTATGAGCTTTTCATCTAGAAGGGTTGCAGGTGTCAAAATAAAAGGACTGAATACTGTTTTATTCAGAAGTTATTTAAAGTCACTTTACCTCTTGTTCAACTATTTAGATAAGCAGTTTTTAGTTAATAAGTAAATTATTAAAATTATTTATAAGCCGTTTTAAAGGTACTGCCAGTAATTTTAGCAGTGACAAAAGAACATACTGAACTGCAAACTTGAGGAATTACCATGTGTTTCCAGATTGTACTTAGAGCACTGACTCTCACAGTATTGCATATTTTCCAAACAGGGTAGGAGTTACTAACTGGAATTGTTCTTGGCCACTGCTGGTAAATACGCCAGTGAAATGATATCTCTTCTTTGACTATCTGCATGTTCCCTTTAAACCTTCTTCTTATTCTGATCTCTTCTCTTGCCACAACTGTCCACAGTGAGAAGATATGGGGAGGTAATTTTTTTTTTACTGCTTTTTTTAGGACTGTTGTTCCTACATACACTGTAGCAATTCCCTATGAATGCAGCTGGTGCTGGAACTGCTTTTCCCAGGGATTTGTGGGGTTGGTGTGGCCGCTGGGTGGCGCTGTGCTGGTGCGGTTGGTAACAGAAATGTGTTCAGAAATTGGAGTACTTTGCAAAAGTGCTTTTCCAAGCAAGAGATACTAACTTTGTGGCAAGAGGCATAAATATTCATGTTCTTAGTTGATCTTTGGTGTTATCAGAGTCTTCCAGTCATCTTCTCTCTTTGTGGGGTGAGGATATTCACAGAATAAACTTTGATTTAGTGCAGTTAGTCTCCTTTTGTTTCTTTGTAAATCATCTGAGTGGTTTTTGCTTTTGTGTCTCTCTTCCCTGTTGGCTAATTCTGAAGGAGGCATGGGCGGACCAGTGACTACAAGCTGAAGTTAACCTAGGAGCTTCCAGATACACAGTCTGTGTAGCTTGACTACTGACTATGCAGAATATGCCCACTGTGTGGCTGCTGGTGTAGCCAAAATCCCAGCTCTCTCTAGATAACAGAGTTCTCATCTAGTTTTCTGTCAGGGGAACATAGAATTATTTTAAATAATTTTCTGCATAGTAAATATTATTTACATGTGACTTTGTTGTTCTGCACCCAGGCATTGGCTCCTACATCTGAAGCCCTTGTTTAGCAGACTGAACTTTACATTGATTTTTGTTAATGATTTTTAAGAAATATATGTGGTGTGTAAAATTACTTCTCTCATGTACTGTTGCTTACTTCTGCCACTCCTTTCCTTCACTGCATATATAAGTGTGCTATTTCTTATATTAGCTATTTCCTAGTTTGCAGGAGTCTTCACTAGTTTTTTTTTATTGGGCTATAGCTCTTCTTTTCCTCAGCTCAAAGACAGGGTGAATTGTCTCAGCGTATGGCAATTTATAGCAGCTCAGCTATAAGTCAGTGAGATAATGGGGTTTGCAAGGGATAATCTATGCACCCCTGAATATTTTAATTCCAAGAAAAGTTTGAAGATAATCTGTGAAAGTGCAGCTTTCAGATCAAAGAATTCTACACTGCAAAGAGCCTTTTAATATGTATAGCTGCCACTCTAAGGAAGGAGTTGTACTTCCAGACATAAAGGTAGTGAACAAGCTCATGTTTTTAAGTTTCTTGGGTTTTGATTTTCAGAATTGGATGCATGGGGACTTTTGCTTAAGTAAAGGGAAAAGTTAAACCATTACTATAATAACTGTTCTGCACTGTTGCAAAATTCAGTGAGGTAAACTTGAAGTTGGTGAAGGGAGTATGGCATGCCTGGTGCTGTAGAGGTGACTTCTGCAAATCCAGAAACCTTTTAAATTCAGAATGGTTTCTTCCACTTGTTATGGTCCTGGGGCTTTAGCCTATGGATAAAGATGTCAGTTTTATGCTGTTGTACACAAATAATTTATGCGAAAAATTTTAGTTGAGACTTAGTGTTGTAGAGGGAACTTTCAAATATGAAAGTCAGTGTTCACTAAAAAAAAAGGAAATCCGGATCTTCTTAAATTGATCATGGTGTATGTTTCCAGGTATGTGCTTGCTCTTGTTAGACAACATTTGGGGATCTAGCAGAGCTGTTCCAAGCAGACAGTACTTGGAACTCTTGAGATGATGTATATGAAAGCCCAGAGCTTCTTCCAAATCTGTATAATTAGGTTTGAAGCTTGAATTTTGAAGTACTTTCACATTCTTTATTAGAGGACCTCAAGTAAGGCTCTGTAAGTGCTTTTCCAGTCAGTAGTACATAAATATTTCGGCTATTACTGGCCGCTGTTTGTGTTTGAGAGCTTTAAGTGGAAGTCAGTATTCAAAAGCAAATTAGTTTTTCTGCTAACAAAACTGTTATTTGCAGAATTGTGTTCTGTTATTCAGAATGTGAAATGGTTAATATAAATATGGCCAAGGAACTCTTAAGAAAGAAAAGAGGCAGAGAGTAAGAAACATTCATATATGCATATATATGGGATTTTCTCCTTTTCAAGACAGCTGTTTTTCTTAGATTTTTCCAAGAATAATTGTGATATAAGTTGCAAGTACTTCATCTCCTACAAAATCCAATGGTTTTTGAAAAGAGGCTATCAACAGGAAGCCCTTAAAACCATGAGTCTGGATCTTATTTTATAGAGAGATATTATTTCATAGAGAGATCTTATTTATAGAGATCTTATTTTACAGAGAGAAAAATGACCATTTTTTACTATATCTTGATGATTTGCTGTTGTCACTAAAACTGCATAACTTAAAGTTATTACTTGACCAATTCTGAAAGTAAGAAAAAATGACTTAAAATAGGATTTGCCGATTTTTCTTGAATAAGCTTTGTGTTTTCTTTTGAACAGAACTTCTTGGCATACACAAACAGGCAACAGTAGGCTTTTTGACATTGATGGAATCTCTGAGATATTGTAAGGTAAGGTGTTTTCTACATCATTTAAAAGTTTTTTTTCATTAAGCTGTTGTGGGTTTTTTTAACAGTATTGTTGTTAATAGTACTTGTCTGCAGGTTAGACACGTCATTTTACTGAACATTTTATATCAGTGGAGTCCCAACTATTCTGAAAACTGACTGAATTCTCATTAACTTGGTCACTAACTAGACGACCTTTCCGGGTTTGCTTTGTATTTCTGATTTTGTTGTACCTTTTTAGGTTGGCTCCTATTTGAAATCTCCAAAATTTCCCATTTGGATACTTGGCAGTGAAACACACCTCACAGTCTTCTTTGCCAAGGTATGCTAGATGTGGTTTTGGATAACTTCAGGCAGATAAACACCACGTAAATTCAAAGTACAGATCTTGCTACAGTGTGAGTTTTATGTGGCTTTAATGTAAAAACATAGTCACTAAACCTTTTAATTAAACCTTCCCTTGAAGGCTGAGTTGTTCCCATACTTCATCGATATCTCATAAATTTCAGTGTGAAGTCTTCCTGTTTTAGATTAATTTTTTGGGCTGGGGGTAGTTTCTGCTTTGGAACACTGTGCTTGAGATAAGTACTGTCTTAAGTTTCTATAGTGCAAGAGAGAGTTATGTAGTACTTTCATCTCCCTGACAGTACTTTCACAATTTTTAATCTATAGTTGGTTGTTCTAGGTTAAAAATAGCTATCAGGACTGTTACAATAATTCTTTATATATATTCTGTCAGATAGTCTATCCGATATCTACTGTAGCCTGTGAAACATAAAATGCTTTTGGGAGGACTCTCAGTTTAAAATCTTAGACCGAATGTTCCAAAGAGACAATTTCTGTTCCTTTAGTTGAAGATTGTAAGTTGTTGTCCGTAAATTTTATTTTTATAGAACACTTGTTTCTGATTAAGTTTTATTGACACTTTGAATGGTACCTAATAGTATATTTATTGGCACTTACTAGAAGTTAACTTCCCTAATATCTAAAAATATCTTAAAAATATCTTAAAAATGAAGTAAAACTTTCGTTATAAATCTTGAAAATAAATACTAGAACATATGACAAAGGTAAAGCTGTAAATTCTCGAGCTGTTGAATTTCCTTAAGTAAAACTTTTGCCTAATCTTTAGAAAGAAAACACAAATGCTTAGATTTTTCTTATTAAAAAACAAACCTCCACAGTATATTGGAAGTTTATATGTAGTAGTATTTTTTTATCGTTAAACTTAAATTTTAAAAAATCCCTCAAATTAATTAGCCAGTGTTAAACATAGATTATTTATCAGACATTAGAGATTAAAAATTTGCAAAAAATACTCATTCTTCCTTACTCCATGAAATAGAAAAATCTTTATTCTCCTTTGGATGTTTTTTTTCTGCTTTACTCTCTCCCCAGTCGTTCCTAGTAAAGCTTTTTTATTACAATTTTGAAATTTTATCCACAGTTTTTCTGAATGATACCATCAAAGTCAATACCTTGTCATATAGACAGCAGTGTGATGCAAATAGATATAATCACTCTGTTGTGCCTGTCCAGCGTTCTGTCACAGTGTTGTTACAGCTAATGTTTACTGTCTACAGAGACCATTTCCAGACAGAAATCCACTTCTAATGCTCTCTCTTTAGGATGCTGAAGGCTGTTTCCTAGGTTTAGAGTAAGTGGGTATCATTATCTGCTGTCTCCAATTGGTTCTCCTTTCTTCACTGAACTCCACTTAGGCTGTGGAAAACTTCAGCTTGTGATTAATAAAAAGCAGAATAAAGAATTGACATGGTGTTGGCAAAGAATTTCCTAGATTTGTTGTTGTTGTTGTTATTATTATTAAGCAGAGCAGGAGCTGAAGGTGTGTGAAAGTTTTTGAATTTGCATGTCTAACCTCACCCTTTCTGAAGCAGTGGTTGTTGAGCATTTCTGTTGGAGCAGAGATGTCAGCTACAGTGGAAATATGAATTGGGTTGACAAACCATTATTGTATCAATTGAAGCTACATGTCAGAAACTACAGGAAAAAACTTGAATTCATTGCCAGTGGTTAATCAGCAAGTTGTTAAAGTAGCGTATGTAGTTGTGTAGATGGTGTTTGATACTGAGGATGTAGCTTCTCGTTTGATGGCGAGTTTGATTACATGAGAAAGAAATTTTCAGAATGGAAAGAGAAAAATGAACTGTGGAGCCAAAACCAGTGCAGATTAAGTTCAAAAAAAAACAAATAAGTTTTAGTTCTTTCAAGCTGCATATATTTTATGGGAGCATAAAGCCTTATTTTTAATTCCACAATTATTAAGTGGAACAGTAGTCACTTTTGTCATTAGCTGAGTAATTTGGTCTAGAAATCTAGAAACAGCAATCTTCCTAGGCTACTGTTGCTATAGACAACTAGCATAGGAAAATTAGGGAACAGAACAGAATTTTCATTGCTGTCTTTCCTTAAGCATGGAGGTTTAACAAGCAAAAGATTTTACTCAAATTCTGCATACTGCTCTACTTAAAGAAAGCTGGCTGCTGTTCTTTAGTACTCAGATGTTTGACTCAGATTTTTTACATTTGATGAATGATAAACATTGGTTTCCTATCAGTGGAATGAACAATTAACCGCCACACTTTTCTATCTCAGAACATTTTGATTTAAATATTCTAGACTTCTGTTGCTGTCTGTCAGAATATATTTGCTCCACTCTAAGTGTGGACCATTCTTTTGTAGCTGTGACTGTGAGAAGTGTTTTATTTTGTAGAATAAATAAATCTGTTCATAACTGCCATCCTAAAGCTGTGTATATTTTCAATGGATTTTAATGAGCAAAATGTAGCACAGTATCTTTGGCTGAAGGTCACACTTGTAGCTTAAAGTGAAAATGAATTAATTAAAGTATGTAATTGGTGTTAAGCTCTTTTGTAACTGCTGCTGCATGAAATAGCCTTAAACAGAGACAGTTGAGTCAATTCCTAGTTTTAAGAGAAGTCTACAATGGGTCAGCAGTTTCTCCTGTTACTAAAAGAGTAAATTTTATTCTGCCTGCATGGTCTTCATCTCCACATCTTGATTGTCATAGCATTTCTGTATGTACCCAGTGAGTTATTAGCCTTGTTTTATTACAGAGATTTGGAGGTAGAGAGAAACAACAAATAATTTCTTCATTGAAACAGCAATTTTGATAGAAGCACGTTTTATTGAAGACAGTATCAGTAATTTTGTTGTCTGGGACTTCGCCAGCCTGTCATCAGCCAAATAATTATTTGTCATTAGATCTTTTGGAAAGAAAATAGAATCTGGAAATACCTGAAATGAAACATCGCATCTTACCATAAATTCATTTCTAAGGTAGACTGGCTTGAGCTAAAATACTACAGCTTGTTCTACAGATGAGTAAGTGTTGAAGTCAGAAAGGACATGCGAACATCTGCATTACCTAAATCGTTCTTCAGAACTCTGATACTTACGTGTGTCATAACAGAGCTGGAAAAACTTTTTGTGAATCATTGCAGGGGGAGTTCCTGGCAAAGAACCATAAGTAGTACCATCACATTACTTTTCTTTTCTTCACAAATGTGTATGTATAAAGTCGGAAAGCTGCTTAATGCTCAGCAGTCCAAATTTAACATCTTCTGAAAAAGTAAGCGTGGCTATTACTTTTAGTGGTCGTGGGCTGTGCATTTGCAACAGGTAGATTTTGCCTGAAAAAGTGAGTATGTAGATTCTTCATAGGCTACTAAATCTAAGCAGGCATCATTTCTGCCTCCCCCTGCCCACCCTTCCTTTCATTGAAGAGGAAGACTTTTAAATGGCTTCAGTCCAGCAAAGACAAACAAGGAAGCTTTCATCTGACACACTGAGTTTCCCTGCATGCTCTGTCAGACAGTGCGAAGGCAAATACGTGGTGTTTTAAATGTCCTCTAAAAATCAGCTTTATCATTACAGTTTGGTTTTTTTTTTTGGTACTCTTTTATTGTAGGGATAAGAGAGAGTAGGAAGTGGGGCAGCTCTAAATAAGGCTGTGATACTCTGGATGAAATGTTGGAGGGGCACTTCTTAATTATTTTTATGATACTCATAACATAGGAAGTTAGGACAAACTGAGACAATTTAGAATTTCTAGGAATGTCAAAGTGTGGTCAGACACTGTATAAAAGAGTACCAGCAAGTTGAAATGTAATGCAAAATGTAACAAGAAAATGTTCCAGTGCAAACAATAGGAAGAATAACAGGAGGTTAATAGGTGCTTTCTAAATACTGTCTGCTGACATGCAAATCCACATGGTGTTGAAGTTTGAATTCCGACTCGTTGAAAGTGAAAAGACAGCATGGAATGAAGGTCTGTCTGGTGACTTCAGGTGATTGAAACTGTCTGTGGGACATTTCAGCTGTGTAAGTTTTTAAAAAATTCCCTTAGTTTGTTTCTAGGTCTTTGAGCACGCAGGCCACAGCAGAATTGGCTATCCATTTTCAGTTACAGCACTGTAACATTTCTAGACTTGAAGAGTTAGATAAGAAGAGAAAACTCCTGTCTGAGAAATCTGAGTAAGTTACAAATTAGTGCTTTTGAAGGAAAATGTTGTGTCCTGGAACCACACTGGTTTCAGATTACATTTTTTTATTTTTCTGACTTTGATCACTGTAACCTGTTCTGCATATTCTCAAGGCCTTTCTTCTGCATCCTTGATAGTATTGTCTCTCAGAAGAAAGAACATTCACTTCTCTTCCTAAACAATCTTTTTCATCAGAGTTCAACTGAGGGGCACCTCAGCAAACACTGACACTGCTGTAGGAGAGCCTAAATGTGGGTCAGTGGTGTTTACCAGAACTGGGCTGAGGGGGAGTGTTAGTTGGTACAGCATTTAAGCTCAGAACACCAACAGAGCTTGTCAGTGGTCATGAAAGAAAATAAGATGCATGTGGAAAAATTTAGTCATTATTAGTATATGTTAACAACTTTGGTTTCTACAGAAGTAACCCATGTGTGTCCTTTAACTTAAGAACTCTTCTACTTTGGAAAGGTAGTGAAACATATCTACGCCTTCCCTTTTGTTTTTCGCTCCCATGACCACTGAATGCAGGTGACATATGTTTTCATCAGAGAAGAAATTAAAATCACATTTTGAAGATTCCACTTCTGGAAATGGTTACAGAGCATGTGGATTTAGGGTCTTTAGTTTTCAGGAGTAAGAGGAATTGGTTCTGGTTGGGACAGTCTGGACACCTAATGGAAGAGATATAGATGTGTGAGGCAACTGCAGGAATAATTTCTGGGCTAAAGTAAGATTCCCATTTTCTCTGTGCTGTTTAAGAGCAGGGAGGCAAATGCTGTTTTGTTTTTAACAAGAGATGTCACCTGACTAAACATTGAATCTTCAAATATTTCTACTGGCTGTTAATTTGAGAGCTCCTTTCTGCAGGAAGAGATCCCTTTTTAAAATGAATCTTAAAGGAGGGTGTTTCCTGTGGGAACTGTGGGCTCCAAAAACGAATTTAAGTTACTCTGCTGGTTGGTTTAAGATTTGTAGTGTAAATGCTATTGCTAAATGAATATACGTTGTTCTGAATAACAGCAGTTCATAAGTTCATAAGAAATTCCGGATGAGTTTTGGAAAGTAGTAGAAAGGTCAGCTTTGAGGTCTCGTTGTTGGCAGTGGACATCTCAAGATACTTCTGAAAGGTTCTACCCTACTCTAGCTTTGTGAGATCACAGAGCTTAACTGTGAAACCTTGTTCTGTTCTTTGTGGGTCTATTCCGATTTTACTTGTGGATTGATTGGTTCTTACTACAGATGTGTGGTCCTTTTTGTGAACAGGTCCTTCTGGACAGTTTGTTTATTGTTTGTTTGGAAAGTTTTCGGTGGGAGAACTTGTACTTCTTACATTCATGTCAGTGATTTTCACACCAGCATTTATCAATGCTGTCAATGTTAGATTTTGTCTAAATATTTCATTCTAGTAAAAGAGACTCTATATGTGATGCAACAGTGTGTGGTGGCATATTTGTTTCTAATGAAACCAGTCCATGAAATCAATTTACCCAAAGTCATGGTGGCTTTATCTTTCCTAAAGATAAAAAATCTGGAACATGGTCATTTATGAAATCTCTGGGGTTTTTTTGGTGTTTTTTTTTTTTAGTTTGGTTGGGGGTTTAGTTTTTTTGGAGGGGGGAGGTTGGTTTGGTTTCGGTTTTTTATTTAATTAGAAGTGTGGTTTTGGTTTTAAGTGGAGGTGGCTTTCATGAGAAACTTTAGCCATCATACAGTTTCTAGCTTTGCTCAGGAGAAATACTTGTTTCATTTTATTTTGCTGTTTCCCACATTGTTTGAATGTGCAGCCAGCTCTCACAGCTGCTAAGAAATATCAGATCTCCTTGTCTGCTCCCAATTTTTGATAGTCTCTACATCAGCTTTACTAAAAGAATTTTTAAATACTGGAGAAGGCAAAGCTCCTCTGAGTTGCTATACTTATTGAAAAGAGTTTATCCTGAAATGTTACACATTTTGATACTATTCTGTGCACAGGTAGATGAGAGAATGCCTTTGTACTGACTCTGGGCACGTTGTTTCTGCACCTAGATGAAAACGTGTAAAATGGGGGGTGGGGAGTAGTTCTAGCAGTTCCAGTAGAAACTTTGGGTCCAGCAACGTTCAGATACAAAAATTTAAAATAAAACGCTACCACTTGTTGCATGAGATACTCTTTGAAATGAAGGCAGGAAGGATGAGAGAATAAAGGATAGAAAGCCAGTGCAATAAGAGAACCTCTTCTAGATTCAGAAATTGAGAGTGAAGGAATTTCCCACAAACTGCTAAGCTCTCAATTTAGTGTATTGTAGGAGCACTTCTTAATTGAAAAACTTACAAAGAAAATATGCCTAAGTAATGACCACAAATATCACATTAAGCGTTTTTAGGAAAAATGTCTCCTTAATAATTTCAAGTCTATTTAAATACAGTTAGGAAGACAAGTGATTCTAGAGGTCATCCATCAATTTACTTTTTCAGCTTCCTAGTTCCCTTCAAAATGTGTGCTCTGTTTACTTTCTGCTTGCTGAGTTTGCATTTCAGTTGGTTAAGAAACAAACTTTTGTCTGATTTTTAAAGGTTAGCAGTAGGTTGTAGGATCATAACTTGAGATTAATGGGTAGTCATCTCCTTGAGACTATTTTGGCATTGGCTTGGCGGATACATTGTCTCTGAACATGAGCTAGCTCTGTGTTTAGTGGAAAGCTTGTAGTGGTGAACATGTAAAGCACATGTTGTGAAAAATGCACTGAGCAGTATAGAAATGGTGGGTCATTTCCTGCCCTTTTGTAGGCAGTGCTGTCCTGAGGAGTACATTTTCCTTTTCCTCTTATTAGAATGTATGACTTCCTGAGAAAATGTCCTGAAGTCATTAATGTATTACAGAACTTAGGAAACAGAGTTTTAAATATAGTTATTGAATGCCTGTTAAAGATATTTTTAAGTTAAGTGTTCTTGGGCTAAACAACAGGGAAATTATTTTGTGGCCGTTTGTCTCTCTGCATGTTTTTCCTCCGAAATGTCTGAAGACCAGATGCTCTTTCTGAGCAGGGCATCATGTATCCTTGGAAGTGGAGGATTACATATTTTTTTATTCTCTGTTCAGCCTGCTTTATTCCCATGTTCCCAAACCCTCCCGGGATAGATGCAGGAACTAGAAACAGTAAATGAGACTGCCAACATGACAAAATATGCTTCAGTAATAAAAGTGCACTTTAAAGTAGTATCCGTTGTAGTCCTGTTCTGAAACTTTGTGCCAAGTTCTGCTTTTTGTAAAATGCACAAACTGCCTAATAAACGTGGGACATGACAGACTGAACTTGTGTAGAGAATCTCTATCAGAAGACTTTAGATCATGTTATAAATGGCAGGAACCTGGTTGAAATCGGTTTGGGTTGTAGCTGTTGTTTGATCCACAGAACCTTAATACATGTGACAGCTGGGGAATCCCTGGGAACATAGGGTGAATCCATATACAGCATCGTATTTAATCCAAGTACAATCACAAAGATCTTTAGCAACCGATTTCTAACCACTTTTTAAAAGGTGTTGAAAAATAAGTTTTTCTTCCCTTTATGTACTCCTTTCATACTGATAGCTTTGTTTCATCCAAAATGAAAATAACATCTTTGACCTCTTTTGATAAGGCAGATCTACTTCCAGGTTAGGATATGTGAATGAATGAATTGAAAGTCTAAATGTGGAAGAATACAAATACAGAGAAAAGGTAGGGAGAGGGATTGTCTATGGAGGAGGGACCTTTGAACTCTTCCTAGCAAAGGTGAAGCACATTTAGTGATATTTTAGACATTGCCTTCATCTTCTTTCTCCTCTTACAGATCATAAGAAGTTACATGTGATTAGCTATTGAATAATATATTCTATTGTTTGTAAAACTCTAGTAAGCTCATTTCAAGATATAAGTGCATTTTTTCCAGTGTTGGTTTGTTTTACATAAGAAGTGAAATTCGTTTTCTCTTTGTATTACAGAGAGTCCAATGCCATTTTCCTCTACCAGTTGATAGTTTAGGGTATCTTATATGTGTACTTTAGGAATAACTGTTACAAAGGGGTGCCAAAGTTGTCAGTCAAAGAGACTGTGGGATGAAAATATTGAGAAACAGTGCGGGTGTATCTAAAGAAGTTTGGTCACTGCCTATGCGTAGTTAAGAAAGTTCACGCAGCTGGAGTGAAGTGAGATGGGCTTTACTGTATAACACAGCTTCAATAAAAAAATATCACAAGTTGTGTATTAATAAAAGACTAAACATATGGGTTTTTATAGTAGCTAATTGCTCTATTCTAATTCTGTTGGAATTAGATACCTGAAATAATATACTTCATATATGAAGATAAATAGCAATACTGTTTTTATAATATATGAAACTGTGATATTTATGAATATTTAGTATTTTCTCTGTACATGTAGCAACATGTGTGTATAAAGATTTCCTAAAATACTCCTTACCAGTACTCAATAACAGTGGATTACATGCCATTATTAATATACTTTTTTTTTCATTGCTTCACAGAGCTTGTACATTTCACGTGAAAAGCCATAAAATATTACTGTTAGGTTAATTAATCAGGCTAAAAATTGTCTTTTAGAAACACTTGTCGTATTTGAGTTATAAAACAATTGATCCAGTCTGTTTTCAAAAACATTTCATCATTCTGGATTGAAGCAAGCCAGAGGGTTTTCATCATCCCAAGAGAGAATTATATGGTTTAAGTGGGAAACTGAGTGCTGTAAGCTGGTTTCCAACATTAAGTGCAGCTTTCAGTATTGTGAGAACTGTATTTAGGAAGACTTAAATTTCTGCAGTACATCTTCACTGGTTTTAAACTTTGGTATCAAATGTTCCTGACATACTTGTTCATTTCCCACCTCCATATTGTAATTCCCAAATAGAATTAGTATGTTAATACTCACCACTGCATTGTATGGTAATCAGCTCATGCCTATAGGCTGAAATAGTATTAGATGTAGAAATAATATTTAATACTAGATATTAATTTTTACATGGAAGAAGGGTAGCACAATAACAGAAGCTAAGGTTCATCTTGAGTGAATTATATTGTGGAGATTTTGGAAGTCAAAAAGCATGGAATTTGTCCACTTCCAGCTTGATTCCTCTTAGGAAAAAAGTTTAGTGTTTGTATAGCACTGCATTCTGTCTTAAAAAAAAAAAAAAAGCTATGTGAATATAATTTGAAAAGCTGCCCTTTCAGATTAAGCTTGTGACTTGAGGGTAGTGTGTAATTTAGTTATTAGATAGAATTCCAGTAAACTCCAATTTGCTGACTCCTGGTCTATAATTCCAGTAATCTGTTTTTGCTTTCAAAACAAAGACTATGTGTTGATGAGCAAAACAAGCTAGTAACTGCATCAGAAAATTACTGTATACCTAATCTTTATTGGTTCACAGTAATCTCTTGTAATCTGTCCATGAAAGCAAGGAACATGTTGAAGAAGCTCTTACTTCTTAATGATTCACCAAGTGAATTGTTGCTTTCTTGTGATGTTTTAAACTAAACCACCAACATGTCTGGCAATGTAACTGTTAAACAGGTATTCACTGTACTTTTGAGTTTCTCTTATTTTTAAAAACTGCAATGCTGTGGCTTTTTTTGTTGGTTGTCTTACTAAACCATCCTCTCCCACAGGAATGGAGGATACATTGTGGTTTCTGTAACTTACTTGAGTGTATGTTAAAAGCCCTGCTTTCCAGATGAGTAGACTGACAGGGTCCTCAGATTTTTGTTATTATTTCTTCTTCTTTGGTTTGTGTTCGCTTTTTCTCCACAGCCTCACCCCACCCGTGGATCAAGTAGGCTCTCTTTTCTGTCTGGTAATATGGGTGAAGGTGAAAAAGAATTTGAAGTTGTCCGTATGTAGCTTTTCGTTCTTCCCTATTGAGAACTCTCTTCTGTTCTCAGCGAGGTGCTGCAGGTACTGTAGAGTAAATGCAGTCATTTCACTTTTGCAAGGCAATGTGCAGCTAGAGCCAGTTTGCTTCCTTTTATCCACCTTGTTGGAGCAAATTGCTTGCCGTCAATGTTCCTCCTCCTCCACCACCACCACTATCCCTTGATGAACGCTTTCAGATAAACTGTTGTCTTTTCCTGGTCTAAACTACGAAGCCTATATTTTATTTTCTGACCCCTGATAAGAACTCTGCTACTTTTGGGGTGGCATTCTTCCTTTTGTGTCTTTTTCCTCTCTTATTCAAGAGAAGTATTTTCTTTTCGCATTTTCTGAATCCCAGATAGAGTGGGATTCTTCAAGGCTTAGGAGGGTAAAGTATATGATCTTTGACACCTGCCATTCTGAAGTGGAAATAGTTTTGGCTGCAGAGCTCTTATATAGTGACAGGTAAGTCAAGGACCTTTGCTTCAGTTTTTCCATATACAGCTCTCAAGTGGGAAAAACCTTATACTCCTTCAAGTATTCTTTGAGTATATTCCAGTTGTTTGGCATTTTTTAATGCCTTCTCTCAGGGAAGATAATATGCTGCAGAGCAATCTCACATTCTGTTGGCCAGCACAAGAAAATCATGGTAAGCAGTCTGTGCAGGGTACTGCTATCACTGCAACAACCAGGGGCAGTGCCCCCTGCGAACTGCTGGTGCGGATGATGTCCCTGAACACAAATGGGAGTCTTGAACTAGTCTTCATTGGCCATCCTTCTGTTCAGAGCTAGACTCACAGCCTTTTAAACTACACTTATGTCAAATAACATCAAATGCTTTAGGACGGACTTTGCAGGTAGGGGCTCTAGGATTTGACTTGCTTTGTTACCACGGCATAATTCTCTAACTGTCCCTTTTCAGACAGACCCTTCACAATAGTCTGCCTAAATTGACAGTAGACTGTGTTAGTGAGTATTTTTAGAATCAGTTACTTCATACCTCAGCAGTCTCAATACTTCTTCAGTAGTGCCTAAGAGGAAACAAGATCTATGACCTCTCCATAACTGTTCAGTTCTTTGTATGATGGTAATATAACAGCCTCGCATTTTAGATCTTAAGGACTCTCTTTTCCTTGGTTTGATAAATAGCCCCTAGGAAAACCTACAAAAAAAGCTGTTACGTAAATTCAAGCAATGTTCAAGTTCTTTTGACCCCTCTTCATCTTACTGAGTATCAACAACTGGATTTTTATATCACTAAGGCTTTAAACCTGTTCTTGCTGCTGTAGTGATGATAGCTTTCGTGCTTCTCAGCTGATACCAGTCCATGTTAAATTTTACTTTTTGGTTCACTTCCTAGCCAGTCCCTACAAGTAAAACTATCTGATGCCTTTAGGACACGTAACCTCATTTGTATATGTGGTGATACATGTGGCACTTCTGCTCCTTGCCTCCAAATAAAGCTGCATTCAAGTCTATTCTCTCTCACTTAAGTGAGTTGTTATATCTCAGAGAGATAAAGAGCGTTTCAGTTCTGGCTTTGGTAGCAGGATCCCTTCACCTTTTGAAGAAGAATGGTCTCTGTGTCCTCTGGGGTACATACAGTAGTGGATGTGGAGATTCATTGCAAATGAAGGATTACAGCCACAGGAGGAACTGAAGTTGCACATTCTTATTTCAGAGCACTCTCCAGTTTGAAATGGATTCTGGTCATGTGTGAAAGACTTGTGTGTCCAAATTATAGTGATACAGTTGCATAGTACATCAGTAGGATTGTGTGAAGTGTCTTTTCTCTTTCAAAAGATAATCTCCAAAGGAACCTTGCTGACACATAAAATCAAATTTCTTTTTGAACCATCTCCTCACTGAGATGCTCTGCCTGGCATCCAGTTTCAACAACGAGTTGTGAGACTCCTGTTTCTTCCGAAAAATTGAAATTGGGCAAGGGAGTCAGAAGTCAGCTAGAGGGATGGGAATCAGTTTCAGAGATTCCATCAACCTTGTTTTCTTAGGAAGCCATTTTGGAAAAGTTGATGCCTTGAAAGCCACTGATTATAGCATTGAAAAATACCCACTTTCCTCTGTAATACAAGACTGGATTAAATAAACTTCAGTTTTCCAGATGCAGTTAAGTTACAGCAAGTTTAAAAATTGATAAATAATCAGTGTTTCTATGTTGTTTCTAGGTAAATTCTGAAGAAGAAAATTAGTATTAAAATATGTAATTCTTCCCCTTATCACTCAATAGTGATAGTGTAGAACCATAAAGCAGTTCATGTGCAAGCAGATTTCATTTTTCAGGGCAATGGGTCTTTCAGGGTGTGATCTTTCTAAAAATTCATAGCCGGGATTTCAGTGTGGCTTAGCCATCATGTTCTGCTTTTGATTTGTAGAATGAAAACTTCTGGAATGTTTTCATTAAAACTTCTGAAGAATTTTTTTGCCTCTGAGGCTAAACATGGGATCTTAAAATAACTGGTACTACTGATGAGAATAACTTTTCAAAGTAATATAAAATGACTTGTTTGTGTATCACAAGAGCCAATGAGTGAAACATGATTTTTGGGACATACTGTACTTAGTATTGGAAATAATTATTGTAATTAACTGTTTATGGGATTCCCTTATATGGAACTTTCAATGCATGGGTTACATCAAAATTCAATTCATAAGGCTGGGGCGGGGAATATATTTTGGCACATATGGCGAAATATCTGCTTGGGCAGCTGAAATATGTTTTTGTTAGATGTTTATCACATTTTCAGCTTTATTGCATGAAGGAGCTATGGTGTTTCTTTTTCCCCTAGATACAAATATATGGACTAATTGAACTTCTAAAGTTATCTGGATACTGGAAATTAATGACATGATAAGCTAGAGGTTGTATGGGATTTGTATATATATTGTGCATTTTAAACTTTGTATAGGACAACAGTCTCAGTGAAAAGTTAAAATTATTTTACAGATAAGAGAGGTGGGTTTTTTGGTCATCTCTCTAGGGCAGACTTTTCTAAGTTTCCACCTGAAGTTACTTGCTTAGAGCATCAGTAAATCACGTTTAGTGAATAAAAATGTAACAATTTGGAGGCTTTAGTGTATTTGAATGTTCTGTTGAAAGAGAGCATTTTCAGTATGGGGTAATGCATTCGGTTGGCTTCATCTCTTAAGTTCTTCCCATGTACACATATATGAACTGAAAAACTAAGGACTGAAAAATTGAAATGCTAACAGAAATACACACTATTTGCAATTGGACTATAAAAAAAATTGTTGGTAGTTGCAGGACACTTGCTTTAAAGAATCCGTTTTGCATCACATGAAACTGTGGAAAATACTACATTAACAAGATAATTTGTGGGTAGGGAGGACAGTGCAAATGATAGTCTTTATTCTTGGATTATGTTAAGATTGTGTGGAAAGAACTGCATGCTCGTGAACCAAAGTAGAACTATGTAGTTTACATTTGAAATTATATGTCTATGCCATTGGAAGTTACTTGGGGTTATATCCTTCCACACCATTGGAAATTTTAAGAGTTCTCCCTTGTTACACAGGCTTTGTGAGCTGCTTATTCGTTAATAGGAAGCTACCACTAAAATACCTGTTCTTCAGAGTTAAATCCTGAGTACTGAAATCATTAATCATCTTGTTGTTAATAAGCTCTATATGCTATGGCATCAGTGATTTTAAACTGAGAAATATTTGCATTAGTTTACTGTAATACACTGTGATAATGAAATCTACTCCTGCTTAGTATGTTTTGTATTCCAAATTATTTAAGAGTTGATCACATATTACAAAATTTCATAGTGTATGTATGTACTTGTATAATAACATGTTATCCATTATGACAGGATATGTGCTCAACAACTGCACAACTTCATACATTATTTGGCATCATGAAATTAATTGTGTTGAGCTAATATGGTCTTTTTATCTGAAAGTACTTTAAAGGATTTTAGAACATATGTAAACATGAAGATACACTGTTAAAATATTGGTGTTCTGTAAATGTTCTAGTTATCATTCATTTATAAAATCAATTGAAAATTTTTCATTAAATAGTGGGTTTGTTTCAATTAAGTAATATTTATGGATCCTTAAAATTAAATTATTATGATACTGAATTAATATAAAAATCTAGCATTTATATTTCCAGTATGTAAAGCAATCAATTTTCAAGTTGTTCTCAGTAGGAGAGATTAGCAGGACAAAGGGACTCCTCCCAAATTAGTTTCTTCTGTTCTCTTTCCCACTTGGAGCTCTTGAGTAGAGATTATTGGAATTGTAGTTTCCAATTAGCTTTTGTGCCACAACATCTGCATGAAAAGACTTGTATAAAATTTGTCTGGAGGTTTATGGAATAATCTTTAGCATATTTCTCAACTTTTTTATGTCATTATCAGCAAAGTTGCCAAATTACCTTAACTTTTCTTCTGTTGTATTGAAATTTTCATTAATTTAGGTTCCAACTGGGTGTAGTATGGATAAATATTTTCTTAGTAATCTGTATCTGAAGTAAGAATATTTTGTAAGTTTTCTTTGTGGTTTCCGCCCCCTACCCTCCCCCCCACCTCCCCATAGGACATGGCCCTTGTTGCTCCTGAAGCGCCTTCAGAACAAGCAAGAAGAGTTTTCCAGACATATGACCCTGAGGGTAAGAGCTGTACTTCGTGCTGAAATACAATTTTTTTAATAGAAATGTACTCATTAAGAGAGGAGTGAAATGCCTAGTCCTTAGGAAATGTTCAGTACAGGAGTCAATCTACAAGTGACATTGAGCACTCTGGTCTACTGGAAGGTCTTCCTGCTCACAGCAGGCAGGTTGGAAAGAGATGATCTTTAAGGTCCCTTCTAACCCAGACCATTCCATAATTCTATGAAGAAATTATCTGAGAATTCTGCAGTAAGGGAAGTTGAGCAATAGGAAGTAGAGTTTTTTAAAGAGTTTAACCTTGTAATGTTCTTTGTAATTAACATAAAATTTATTTCTCCTATATTAAATTTTCATAAAACAACTGATCTAATATGATTCATTCTTCATGAGATTTTGTTCTTGAATGTATGCAGCATACATGGAAAATTTTCTTATGTTTTGGAAAACAAAGGATGTCTAGCATTCAGGTACTTTTTTAACTAATCAAAAGGGAAAAATGGTACAGTTACTTCCCCAAGGTACCTAGTGGAGAACTCTAAACAAAGATTGAATTCTTAGCAAGTATTAAGCTTCTAAGTGTATGAGTGGTAAATCCAGTTTCTGTATTGTGCTCTTCTTTTTTTTTTGACACGTGAGAGAAGCATTTGAAAACTGCTTTCCTTCTAGAACCCCATCATTTGCTTGCAAATTTTACAGATAAAGATATGTAGTATTTGTATTCTTGTCTGAAATTTGTTCTCCTGGAAAGCATTTTGTTTCTTTTCCTCACAAGAAGCTTTGCTACTTCTTCAGATAATGGTTTTATACCTGACACTCTGCTAGAAGATGTAATGAAGGCTCTGGACCTTGTTTCAGATCCTGAATAGTAAGTATAATAAAATCTAAATACTGCAGAAGTATCAATTAATTACATTAGTTATCATTTAAGGCTTTTTTTCTGGATTCAGTTAGCCACATATCTGTTACAATTTCAGGTTGGCTTTGGTTTTGGGTTTTTTTCCTTGTTTGGATTTTGTTTCCTAGTTTATATTCAGGGCATAGAATGTTATTTTGAAATGTTAAGCTTTAAAGTAAAGGGGAGGAATTAAATATGTCTTTAACTTTGGTACTGATAACTAGAAGCAAAATCCCATCAGACCTACTGCATTACTATATATTGAAGATTTAGTTGGGATTATATTTCTATATATTAATGGGGGGTGAAACTATATGACAGAAGAGCTAAACAATCAAGGTATTCAGAGGCAAATTTGGATTACCACTGGATCTTTCTGCAGAGTTTGAAGCTGAAACTGCTTCAGTTACAGTTTTGCTTCTACAAGCACTCAGGACCCAGTAGTGTTTATAATTACTGTTTCTTTTCAGAAATGACACATTGATTCCCAGGACTAGAGTTAAAACTCAAATGTTTTAGCTCTAATATGGACAGACAAGACTAATATTAAGTGACAACAGTTAACCTTTGGTGTCAAAACTTACCATGTTTTGTGACTAAATGCTTAACCCAAAAAGGAGAGCTGAGCGCCTGAACTTTTTTTACTGCTCCAAAAGATGCTTCTGCTCTCTTGTAAACATTTGGTCTAGTTTACTTGGGTCAAAAGTGGAATGACTGTGGAGACTGCAAGTTTACTTACCACAGCTATCTGAAATGTGATTGAGCCCATTTTCTGCCCCTTCAAATGTTTAAAGTGTAATGAAGTTTACTGAGTTGTTCTCTGGAGGACAGGAGTGAAAATTGAAATAGAGAGATACCCAAACCAAAAGAAAGTACAAGACAAAAGGCTCATGCTCACATTATGACAGTAAGTGGTGAAATCTGCAAAACATTTTTTTTTAAAGGAAGGGAAAGAAAAAAGCCATCGTTTAATAGGTCTGAGAAGCTTTCTTTTGTGTTTTTGTTCTGCTGTCTCAATAAATCTCCAGAAATCCTCTTTCTTCATTCGGTGTTTTTTCCATTTGGCTGTTTGGCTTTCAGGGCATTTTTGGCATAGCCCTGTCCTATTTTATTGTGCATAGCACATCAAATATAAATTGATGTATGAAGAGCCAGTCAAAAGACTTGCTGTATTGAAAAGCCATGATCAAACCATGGAACATACAGTCTTAAATCATCTCCTCTTAAATAAATATATTGCCTAATACTATTATCTTGAGAATCTACTCTGTTTTGGTTCTAGAGGTTCTGTCTTTTTAGTGTGGAACACAAGTACAAATAATGTATTTCAAACTCCATACAGGCTTTTTTGCTTGTTTTTTGTTTGTTCTTAAGGAAAATTAAAGGCCTTGCCTCAAATGTACTATTTAAATTTGTGATGATCTTATCCAAGGCTTTAAGTTTCTCAGAATCTCAGGATGTATAAAGATCAGACCTGATTAGAATTTTGGAGCTGTAGAGGGGAAAACTCTGTAGAGCAGACATGAATTAACAAGGTGACTTAGCCAGTACTGAATGCCATTGTATGTGTTTTTAGTAAAATTTTCTAGTCTTTTAGTAAATGTATCTGAGAACCCACCTATCTCACTTATTTTTGCCTGTTTCTAAAAACCATTTGATGCCATTTAGGGCACCAATTTGATCACATCTGTCAATCTAGATTTTGCTTGTTTAAAACATTTTACGCTCTCTGTCTATTTGACCAACAGTGGAGGCTTTTGTCCCCACACACTTCTCAGCCATAACAGTACAAAGGGCATCACTCCAACACTCATAACCTCTTCAGTTCAGGTGCCAGGCTTTGCACTGAGGAGACTGAAGCACAAGCACACAAGTTCAGTAGCTCTGCTCTGGTAGCAAGTAACACTGAAAGGTGTTAGGGATTTGCTGAAGGAAAAAGCCTCAGTTGAAACATATCACAGTCCAAGTTTATTTAATCTACCCTCCTGCTTAATTGGTTGAATTTTGTACACTGGCCATATTTTAAAACTTACGCGGCTCTGTATTTTTAAGCAGTTCTTGTATTTCTTTAGTGAGTATATACCTCACTTTAATTTTATTACATAATTTTAAGTGCATTTTAAAAATTATCTGTCATGATTCTGTTTGCAAACAATGTTTTTGCAACTCTATTGCAGCATTTCAAGAATTTGGGCAGGTTTCAAACAGCCACTGAATCCAAAATTTTGTACTTTGAGAGCAGTGAGAATGAGGAATAGGAGGATTGAAGTCCAGTATCTTGCAAATCCTCAGTTGTGGTTTCACTTGAGTAGTGAAATTTTTTTAAAATGATAAATTAGCATAGTTTATAGGATATCACAGTTAGTGTTATGAATTTTAAAATTCTTCTTCCTAGGACCTTAACAGAGCCACTCTCTTAGGATTTGCATAATATACCCTCTGTGTGTTGAGGGAGAAATGAAGAGTCCAAATAATTTACTACTAGTTCTATGTTAGGACCAAGAAAGGAAGTTACTTAAAGATGAAGACACATAAGGGGTAGCCAGAAGGACAAAATGCTTCTGTACAACAATCAAAAAGACCTTGGGAACGACACCTTCTGCCCACAGCCCCCAACAAAGAGACCTGGGGTGGTTAAAGGCCTACATAGTAAAATCTATGAGAAGCTAAGAATGTGTCTTCTGAAAGGAAAACGTAGTGCCTACATGAAAAAAGAAGGGAAGAATCTGGATTTATGGAATGTTAAATGTAAATACACTATAAAGCAGAGTTAAAATCTTCTGTAGACTAATCAGCAAAGTTATAAAACTAATAGTATTCTTCTGAGCCCATCAGTGCCAAGTGGCTTGCAAGAGGTTTGTAGTTCTGGTAGATGATTCCCAATGTTTAAAAGTACTCAACGTCAATTAGAAAAGTGCAGTGAGTTCTTCATATGCACCGGGGAAGGTCGTAGGGAGCAGTTCTCCTCATCACTGGAGAAGATTACTGAGAGGTTCTGCACTTAAGCCCTTTTATGGGTGGTCAGAGTAACTAAAATTCAGAAGTGTCAAAAGAAGTAATAAAACCAAAATCCTGAAGAAACGTCAGAATGGCATTGCTGAACTATTTTAGGTTACCTGCCACTGTGAACTGTGCTGGTACCAAACAGCATCAGAATGAGAAGGTGGCAAATGAACAATAGCACTTAGAAAAGGATTTGAAGGCCAGTCTAGGGAAAATTAACATACAAATATTTCATGTGTAAACCCGGAATGGGAAGGAATGGTTTTTGTAGACAATGAATTGGTCAAAGAATAAAAATGTCACTTTTTCTTAATGGAGGGAGATAATTAGACATATTTTACATTACTTTGTATTAAATCTGTGAATTCTGTTATTTTACCAGCAAGGATCTGACAGTAGGGATTTGTATGATTGTTGCTGATACAAATGTGTTTGAGATGTTAAAAAAAACAATGTGTAAGAGCAGTAGAAGTTACTAGAAGATAGGGTAACAGAGAAGTGTCAGTACAGTAAATGTAGATTGGTCACTTGGGATAAAGCAATGCTGATTTCACATACACATTGTTGGTCTGTTAACCAGATATTACTGGTCAGGAAACATCTCTACATTTAAACTGATAGTGATAGACATATGGAGTGGGATTCATAGGAGTTAAGTCATTGTATAAGTGCCTGATGTTTCACTCCATCTTGGGTAAAGAATATTGTAGAAAGGTATCAGGAAGGCAGCAAGGCTAATGAAAGATACAGAATGCCATTAATGCAAGGAAAAGGTAGGTTAGGACTGTTTGACCTGGAAAAGATAGACAACCATTGACACAGTAAGTAGGGAATGATTGTTAATTGCTTCACACAGTACAAAAATGAGATGTCATCAAACTGAATTATCAGGTGACAGGTTCAAAACAGAGAAGACACTTATTCCCAGAATTCATATTTTAATTTGAATTTTTTGAGTGGAGTTTATTAAAGAGCCAGAAGTATATATGGGTTCAAAGCCAATTAGGCACATGCATGGAAAGAAAAATATATATCTTTGTGTTTTAGATACTGCCTGTCACTGAAGATGTCTTTGAGCAGCAGACTGCTGGAAATGGGGAGGGTAAACTAAGGATGTGTGTTTGCCCTGTTGTACTCTGTCGTAAGCATCCACTACTGACCAGTGTCAGGAACAGGATACTGGGCAAGACGCTCTGTTGGTTTGACCCAATGAGGACGTTCTTGTGTACGGTACAACTTGTAACTAAAGCAGAGGGCTAGGTAGATGCAAATAGCTACAATCTGCTGCCTGTAGAAATATATTGCTTAAATAGATATATAGACTTATCACTGACCTTTGTTTTCAGTGACCTGAAATTAGACCGTAGTCATGCAGTAAGGCTTCCAGATTAGTATTGTTAGTATTTCCATTGTTTGTTGGTTCTGGCTTCTTTGATATCAAGTACGTGATGTAAATAAGAAATTTATCTGTTAAATTTAATTTTATTTCAGCGTACTTAGAAAAGCTTGGAAGGTTTTCAAATCTCTGTTTAAAAACAGGTTGTTTGGCAGTGACAGAGCTATATTTGAAAGAAGGCTGTTTTTTGTATCTTTAAAGAATGCTTACAAGACAGCAAAATGCCTTTTGGGCTGTAAACCTGGTTTTAGATTATATGGGTTTCGAATTATTTTACCAAATATGGTGGTCCTTCAGAATTATCACTTATTTAATTTAAAATAACAGATTACTTTTATTTAAAAATAACCATGTTTTGGCAACTTGCATGCCATTCTGGTGCAGTTGTCACTTATGATTAAAAATAGAATAGTATTGCTATACTTGGCAGTCAGTACTGTGGTAGCACAGCGTAAGTTAGTCATGCAAGAATAAAAGTGTCTTACTCATACTTTTATATTCAATGTTTTTATCTTAGTGTAAACCTCATGAAGACCAAATTAGACCCAGAAGGACTGGGCATCATACTACTGGGTCCCTTTCTGCAAGAATTTTTCCCTGAGCAGGTAATCAATACAGCTTTATTGCTGCAGAGCATTGTCTATTCTGTTTGGTTTTGAGATTCATTAAAAACTTTCATCAATATCACAAAAGTAATTTTTAATAAGTATTGTGTTCATTCAACTCAGCTGATCAGCAGATAACTTCTGTATTCCACCACAAATGGTAGACTTCTGTTTTCTATAACATGTCCATGATTTTGTCAGCCTTACACTGGAAGGAAACTCCATTGTAGCAACAAGTTCTAAATTTAACTTCAGGAAATATACAATCATTTTGCGTATGACATTGAATTGTTTTCTTACTCAGAAAGTTCATCTGAGTTTGGTTTTTCTGAGAATAAATGACCATACTGGTTTTATCAGTATTAAAATATTGTCAGCAAATGGGAAAAGGTTGCAAACATATTTAAAACTATTTTTTATGTACATTTCTTAATAATGTAAAATTTTTGACAGTTTAACAAAAAGTCATGATAGAATAAGATTTCACATATGTGGAAGTTAGGGTATTGGAAAATTATTTTCAAACTCTTAAGTCTGTTCCATATATTCTTTAAGACTGCACCACTACTGAAAGGCAGGTATTAACCTAGCACTGCTGTCCTCTTTTCTCTTTGCTTTGGATCATATTTTCTTGCCCTCATTCCTTGCCACCAGGAGCCTCTTTAAACAGATATGTGGTAAACCAGAACAGGGAGCTGGTCTGGGTAGGAGCTCTTTTTGCAGGTGTGTGGGGGCTTGTTCCATGGCCATGCACATGCTTGTATTGGCAAAAGAGAGTAGGTTTACCTGGGGATAGGATAGGCTGGTGGAAGCAGGAGAAAGGCTAAGAGGCTTTAGAAAGGCTTTTTAGCTTAATGTGTCACTGAAACTATGTGGCTTAATTTTTACAATCAAGGAAATGTGGAACTGCTGGGTTTTAAGTGCCTTCAGCAAGATACATTTTGTTAAGGATTGTGCAGCACTGGGAATAGTATTCTGTACTATGAAACATTCTGGTCAGTCAGAAGACACTAGAATTGCACTGCCAAAGATGGTAGGGACTGACTATATCATTCAGAGGCTTTCATTATCTAGAGGAAAGAGAAGGAGGAGTTTGTGTTCATTTTCTCTGAACTTTTAGAATTATATCCACGTTGTATTTTTGCCAGCTGCTTCTTCCTTTCATTTGTTTATACGGAAGTGGAAATAAATTATATTCAATTGTACATGTATTTCTTACAATTATATTACATTTGCAAATCTGGAAGACTCCACTGCTTAATTTTAGGCCCCAGATGCTTAGAATGAAGTTCAGAAAGCCAAAGAACATCCTCCATAACTGGCTGTGTCTAAACTATCTGATACCACGGGCCATAGATAGCTGGGGGAGAAAAGAGCCATTGTGTTGGGCTGCTGCCTCTCTTTCCTGTTGCAAGGGCATCATTGACTAAAGAAGGGAAGCTGGAGAATGAAGCACAGTGCAATCATGGGCAGAACCCTGCCTTGGTCACCTTGGTGGAGGAACTACTTGCCTGCTGTAAAGAGTTCCCAAGTCAGTGCCTGTCAAGTGCTAATTCCCTGCTACATGTGATTCCCCACCACTCAGTTTTGCCTGTCCTGTTAAACCTTCACTGGCTCCAGTACAAAACATGGGAACTGTTATTGTCTTATGGGTGCTATTTGAGCAGTCAGCATGTTTTGGACTGGAACCTGCCAGTACACATTTTTTCAATCTGTCTGTACTCTGTGGATCAGGTAGCAGTAGCTCTTACCCATACTGACACCTTGCTCAGAATTCTTTCTGAAAGTGAAATTCTGCACAAATGAAGATTAATGTCTTTCTTTCAAATACTGTGAGGAAATAGCAGATACCAGTGACAGCTGGAATTGTTGATGCTAATATTTGAACATGTAGCTAGGGCTCAGGAGATGCAGATTCTATTCCTTCTTCACTGGGGTTATTCAAACCCGTATTCTTACTCTCCTAGAAGGTACTCTGCTGCAGTTTGCAGGTTCATACTCAACTCCATCTCAAAAGTAGGACAGTATCTCAGCTTTCCTTCTTAAAGCTGCTGGCTTAGAAAAAATTATTCGAAGCTATTCAGCCTGACTCTTTATTGCATAGGGCAGTCACCTGGAGAGGGGGATTCCTGAATTCCCTGCTGGCCCTTTTTTTTTTTTTTTTTTTTTTTGGAAACAGTAACTGCACAAAATTCTTGACTTCCATGGGACAGGAACTGGAAAGCATATTTTTTTTCTTTCTGGGTGAGCATAACTTCCTCAGGGAAATGGATGTGTCCTCCTTCTTCCCAGCAAAGCTTAATTTTATTTATCTCTGTGAAGCAACTTTTGTAAGTAGAGTTACCACTTACCTTCCTTTTCACCACCCTCCTTCTACTGAATAGCCTGGATGGCTGTGAGAGACCCATAGACATGACATTACTCATTAATTTACTGACACCTGGTTTTTTATTTCTGATAAGAAAGGTGAAATGAAGATTTTGTCACCTAAAATAAATGGTACTTTTTAAGTTTCCTTGAGTCTTCCTGGTTGAATGCATCTGCCTAGTTGTAAAAAGAAGAGACTCAAGACACAGTGTATGCCACATGAAGTTAACTGTCTTCTTTCTACTAGGACTCCAGGGTTTCAGAGTCATTCACTGTTTACCATTACAATGGACTGAAGCAATCTAATTATAACGAAAAGGTAAGATTTACATCTAAGCCCTAATAACAGTAACTATGCACAACTGAATATAGTTACAGGCAAAATACTCTTAACTTGAAACAGACATTTTACAAAGCCATTATTTTGATAATTTTCTTCCACAATTATATATTTGGAATTGGAAAGCACTTTATGCTCCTGATCATGTTTGACCTACTGTACTGCATTGCTTGGCCAGACCACATCTCTGAAACTCTGCATTTTGAAAAGAGCACTTCTCACACCTACCTATCATAAGGGGGATCTGAACTGTAAGGGACAGTGGAGATGTAACATACACAAAACGCAACTTTTAGAAGTAACTCTGCATCTAAATTTAGGTGTTTAGAATTTTTCGTGAAATTTTTCAGTAGTCCAAGCTTGCATCAAAAAATCAATATTTTTTTGAGCCATTTACTGAAGAAACAAAGATGACCTGTTTCATTTACAGAGTTCTTGAAAAAATGGGTCTACCAGACACAATATGACCAATGCTGAGTTCCTGAAGGAGAATTTAGAGTAAAAGATTGTAAGGCATTAAGAGACGTAAGGAACAAGAATGACTTCGAGTAAGAAGATTCTTCCAGAAAATACACCTCCTCAGTCTTTGGAATAGCTTGTAGTTAAGTCCTTAAAATTACCCCCGTGGAATCTCCAGCAGTTTCATACCCCAGAATGTAGGCAGAAGCATTCAAAGATTAGGGTTTTTCAATTTCGTATCTCTGTTTCATTAAAAAAAGAAGTATGTAAAACTTCGCAGATTTGATGTATATCATGACAAATCCTCTCCTAAACTGGTGAAAATAATCATCTCATCTTAGAGTTTTTGAACAGGCTGACAGAGTTGGGTTTACTTTGACAGGTCATGTATGTAGAAGGCACAGCAGTTGTTATGGGCTTTGAAGAACCAATGCTGCAGACTGATGACACTCCCGTGAAACGCTGCTTGCAGACCAAGTGGCCCTACATAGAACTGCTCTGGACCACAGACCGATCTCCTTCCCTAAACTGATGTGTTGTCCATGAACAACATCCGGCCGTTGGATCCTCGGATGGGGATACGGAATTGGAATTTGCTTGGGGAGTGGTATGCTTTGACTGTGTGGAGTTATACACTGGTATCATTGATGAATTGTAAATAATGATTACAAACACTTTTTCAGTGTTAATTGGAATATTTAATTTTTTAATCAGATTGATTTCTATTATAATAGTTTGTCTTTTTTGGCCACTGTAGTACTGTTAATGTGAGTTATCATTAAAAAAAAAGCCTACTTATAAAGTCTTACCATTATTTTGCCATCTCATGAAGATTTGAAAAATTCTAGTATTGCAGAATCTGCATATTAGATGTCAGATCTTTAAAACATGAAACGTATTCAGCTTTCTCAGAATCATATAGGCATGTTTTATTATTTAAATTATATTAGCTTACATTACAGTACCACAATGTGTGGACTAAACTGGCCTTTGCACTGGATATGTTTTAATGAGTTAAAATTTCCTGCAGTTTTTCCTAAAATCTAATTTTACCTAAAGAGCTTGCACAATGTGACATAAATATGATACATTTTTAGGAATAAGTATAATTCTTAAATACTCTTTCTTGGCAAATGTATATTACTGTAGCTTAGTTATTGGGCATGTTAAAAGTGAACAGAAAATCGGAGGAAAAATAGATATATTAATATTTATTTGAATTTGTATAAAAGAAATGTAAAAACAGCAGAAAGAATTTCTTGTTCTATAATCTTTAAACTATTCAAACTTATAATATTGCCAAATACCTCTTCTTAATTTGTCCAAACAGCAGTGTAAGCCAGCATTACTGTATGTGTTAAGTGCATGAGAACATCTGTTATTACATTATTATATTCCTTTATTTATTATCAACTTCTTAGCCCTAAAATAAAATCTTTTCCTTGAATCATATATTATTCGAAGTTTGGTTTACTTGGACTTGTTTGCTGCTTCTCTGAGATAATGAAAAGGGACCACAGGTTTAGAAATGTTAGCTTTCAAGTTGAACACATCTTGGGGGAGAAAAAACCCACACCAAAAGGTAATTTCCTAACTTGGGAATTACCGTGACATTCCTTATTGCAAACTGATAGCAGAGCATCTCAGTATTAAGAGAGTATTTTTTTCTAGATTTCTTTTTCTGAAAAAAATAATTCCTTTGCAGATAACAATAATTTGAAAAGATTCCTGAATTTGTCCTAGGACTCGCTTTACTTAGAACAGAAGTATTCTGTCTGGCGGTGTGGGCCTGACATTAAAAACTTGTGCAACAGTGGTATGCTGAAAACTATAGATAAATTAAGAGAATGTGCATGTCAAGTGTGAAACTTCAATTTTAAAAAAATACTCAAGCTTGATAGGTATTTGTTTTAGCTGGTTTTGCACATTTCACATAAATGTCTTTAGACTTCTACTGACACCTTGGAAGGGGAAAATTCACTTTTCTTGCTTTTTATCTTGAATGCTGGTGTCTGTACTTGGCTTGTACTGAAGCATCTCACACCAGATTTTGCACTGAATCATAGCTTGAATCTGTTAGAATATGCGTCCTTTTTTCTAGCCCACTCTCCTAAAATTGATGTTCTGTCTCACAGAAAAATAAATAAATTAGAAGCCCAGCTGATGTGAGATCTGTGTATAAGTATTAGTCTGGATTAAAACTTCTGCTGTACTGCAGAGACATTTAGCCAATGATGGTGTGATATAAGAGCCCTCATTCCTGTATCCTTTTTTCTTCATACTGCCTAGTTGTTAGAGGCCTGGTGTCTGCTTTACTTCACTTAGTTTTGGATTACAGAGGCTAACTAAACAGTGCTTTATGGCATTTAGGCAGCTCATCTGAGAACCTCAGCCAAGTGAACCTTTCTGTCCTTTCTTCCCTGATGAGCAAGATGGGAGAGATTCTGCCTCTCTGGAAATTCACTTTCTGTCCCCTAAAAGAATGTGGTTATTTAGACAGCAGACTTAAAATATGCAGGGCATTAGTGTTTGGTACTTTTGATTTGCTCTCATAGAAAAATGTCTAGGAACCTATACAATTTTCACAGGTTGTTCTGCTCTAAGTGCTGCCTCTGTGTGTATGTATATATTTCAGTTTGCAAAGTGAGGCCTAGTCAATAATATCAGAGCACTCTATGGGATTAAATACATGCTGTAAGTAACCAGAGCAAATTGATAATGCTAACTGTAAGAAAGCATGTGAGCTAAATATGCAATTAAATGACATTTTGATTAATACCCTAGGGTTTTTTTATGTATTGCACACTCATTCAATTTTAACTGCCACGGAAAGGACAGTATCTTCTGGCAGACAGCTACTGTCCTGGCTGGCAGCAAGGTACAGTTAGCAGGACGTCAGACAGTTGTTCCGGAAAACTGGCTTCTCCTTCCCATATATTAAAACCCTTTGAGACAGAAAATTGTTCAGATACATGTTGGTGTCTTTTTGCTTTAAATTCACTTTCATAAAAAAGAGGTGACGGGGGGAAAAGGGTCTTGGGGTCAGCTGCTGGCTAAATGGTAAAAGAAATTATTCTTACACTTTAATGTATGCTGAGGTTCGCAGTCGGACAGCTGCGAATAAGTTATCTAAGTAAATAATGGAAAGACTACTTCTAGTGCTTCATATTAGCCCACGTGACTTATATTTGAAGGCTGAAGGCTAACAAATACATATTTGCTTTATTCAAAGTCTGAACTGTTAAAGGTAAGCAGCCAGTACAAACCTAAATGTAAATACCCTTGTTGGAATCCACATAAAGGGCCCTTTAAAACAGTGAATCAAGTACATGCTGGGCATTTTGGGTTTTGGATACTTTTGTTGAAGTTTTGTTCCTTCCGACAGTTAAAATTTCTGCTTATCTGATCCATCTGTATGCTTTCTCTTATCTCTTCTGTTCCTTGTGTGGATGAGTTTAGGTCAAAGAAGCCCAAGATGGGCCTTGATGGAGCAGGCAAGTGAAGTGGGAGTAAAATCCACTGGGGGAGAGGAATAGCTGTGTCTACACATCAGTTCCAGAGCAGAAACCAGAACCTCCCTTAGTGCAATGCACTAATTTGCTGTCCAACTAGATGAGTGTCTGCAGTCAGGCTGTGGACAGCTACTCTGGATGGTCCTGCTTGCAAGCAAGTCTGCTCAGCACAAAACATCCAGCACGTTCCAGAGAGCACCTTCAGCTTCCCGTGGCTGTGCCCGGCCCTGTGCTGCAGCTGTGCTGCTGGCAACAGCCAGAAGTGCGGTGGGAACACAGTGCAGCCACAGCTTCCCCTGCAACGTCCCGTCCTTTGGGGTCTCACACACAAAGCAGTCGTCTCTGCTTTCACCCCCTTGGGGTCTCACACTCAAAGCAGTCAGTCTCTGCTTTCACCAGCACGGTGGATTGGCTCATTAGACTCTGTTTTACATTGATTTTCTGCGATTAAACTAGTTAATACCTATAACTAAAGAAAAATCAGTATTTCCAGGAGATCTTTTGAAAAGAAACAGATTTTTCTGCAGACTATATGCTTTAATTAATAGAAGATTTAATCTGCTCAATCTAAAATTAGCTTTAATGCTTTTCATGTAGGAATTACTTCTGCTAAGATTTTTAACTTGGACAATGTTCACAAAGGTAAGGTTCAAAGAAGAATAGTGAACATCTTTTGTCGGCATGTCATCCTGAATTCAGATCCCGCATACTCACTGTCTTTGTAAAGCATTGTCATATCCCCATTTTATCCTCTTGCGACAGGATAATACAAAATACTGTCTATGTAGTGGCTCCAACAACAGTTCAGGAGAAGGCTTCTGGCCTACAGAAACAAAACTAGGAAACAATTGAAAGGAAAGGTAAGTTTTCCTGTGGGAATTGGAAATTTCAGCTTCTGTACTGCCATGTTTTGAAAAGATTTAACAGTAAAATTGTCATTAATTTTTATAAGATTTATGTTAAAAGCCCATACAATTCTTTGAAACACTTGTTCTTCTGCTAGCAGATTCATTACTAAGTAATAGCATAAATAACACTAAAGCTCTGATAATGAAGCCTCCTACAAAATATTAATATTTAAGTTTTGCCTCAGCAAAACTTTCCGTAGAAGATTTGACTCATCTATTTTTAAGACTGGAAACACCATAATGACATACTAACATCACTAACTGCACATAATAGCTGTAGAAATCCACACCATGAATCTTATATTTTTCTTCATAAATTACTTAATCCCACATTTGACCTTCCATTTATTCTGTAAGGTAGATAATGATTTTTAGACTCTTGGCTAAATGTTCTTATAAAAGCTCTCTGTCCTGGCTCCAGGTGTGGTTCTAGGCCCTATTAGACTTTTTAGTTAGATATTTAAGGCAGTTAATGTATCAGACCACAGGTATGCTAAAGTCCAAGCTTCAGTCTACCAACAACTGGGGGAGCTGTTTACCTCTTATGCAGTGCAGATCAGTGTCCACTTCAAACATTTCTAAAATCTGAGGAAAGCAGGATGTGAAATAAGCTTCCAGTGATCAGAACAGATCCAGGTTGTGTAGAAAAACACTGCAAATCCTTAGAAGCAAAAATTATGTTCTTTTTGTTTGTCTCTTTGAATTGATTTGGAATATCCTGCATGCATATGTCTCTTCTTCATAGAGAGAAAAAAAAAAAAGGGAAAACGTAAGGCAAGGGGGACTGCTGTAGGTTAACACTTTGGGGGTAAGAGGATCTTGAAAGAGATTTCCTTTTTCTCATCCTGCCCTGCCTTCCTACAGGTTTTCGCACTGATAGAAATACATGCCACCTAACCTTGTTGGTTTGAGCTGAATTTTAAAAAGTAAAGAAGTGCTTCAAATGGCTAACTGAAAGGCAGGTACAAGGGGAGCACATGAGAATTGCCTGTGTTCTTGCTTATGCCTCTTCAGCTTCATTGGTGTGAACACTCGCCTATCTCCAACTGTGCTAATTACTGAATTTTAATTGTTTTGGATGGATCTGTACAAGATGGCTACAGCACCAGAATGTGCTGCCTTCTCACTTCTGAGTGCCAGTGCTCTGAACTGCAGTCTGAGCAATTCTTGGAGCCCCAGAAACTACATTTGTGACACTCAGCCCTGGAACGGATTGCTGTGCTCAAAAAGAGCTTTTTTTTTTTTTTTT